>MU223345.1:176589-191481 GCA_018584345.1 Thuja plicata | reverse complement strand
AATTAGCGTATGTTTCTCTAGCCATTCACATGCAGTATCAAATTCCTGGGGGTTAAGAATGATATCAGGGTTACCTCGTGGAAGACCTTCGGGACGAACTTGCGAGGACGTTTGTTCGGAGGCGGCGCCATGGCAGTCCGAAGCTTCAACTCGAGCACCAGCAGTAACTGCTGGGCCGAAGTTGGCCGGAGCCATACTAAAGGCTAACCCTAATGAGATCCCGCAGTAAATGCGGTATGACAGATGGAAGGCTCAGAGTGGAAACACAGACAGAAATCCGTACACATGAAAACCCTAGCAAAGCGTTTTTTCCTCTTTCAAAAAATCGTGAAAGGAAGTTTTGCATAATAATTTTGAATGTGTATGCATTCATGGAAACAAGTCGAGGCAATGAAGAGATTACTTAAGATGAGCCACTATCATTAGGAGTGAAGAAATGTAATTATCAATCATTTACATATGTCAATTACTTAGTTTAATGACAACATTTTGTGTAAGTAAATCAGTAACATAAATAAGGTACAAATGGTTTTGTCTAAATACTAATAAAAGCAAACAATAACTCATGGGCATAATTTTGAAAATAGAAAATATAAAGATGAAGACACGAAGCATAAAAACATTGTTCGATTCCAATATAGCTGTTATATGATATGAGTGGCATTACAAGTCATTTCATTTAAAAATATCTATTTTGAAGCCTCATACTAAGTCAATCCCCATTTCCCTAGTTTTTCCCTAGTTTCTCCTCCTCAAAGCATGAAAGAAATGCATATGGGAATTCATATGGACATTCCAGTTTAAATGGGGAAGGATACTCTAATTGGGAAGGGTTCATCGGTTCTAGAAAATTCTAGTATAAATAAAATATGTCAAAAATATGATGGAAATTCACAGTTATGGGTTTTCATGTATAGTTGTTGAAATTAATGCGATAAATTACAGAGCTAATCCTTCAAACCAGAGACTTGATAATATCATGGAAAGTACCCAAACCTTAGCCAAGGTTATTAGCAATCGAAAGGAGGATCATAGAACATGTATTAACAAGATTGAGGAATCTTTGATGGTGATTTGAATAAATTGAGAGTTGTAATTGGTGTTAGTAAAACTGCCATGGATAACACCATCGAGGGTATTAATAAATAAATTAATAGGCGGAAGCTTTACAGGTAATGTCTAAGGGTAACTCTGCCTCTCAATTTGTTAGTGTGAACTCATCAAAGAAAGTTCACCTTATGCATATAGGGAAGGTTAAGAAGAATAAATATCTTGTTGAGGATTCAAATAATGCTAGAGGGAAGACAAAGAAGGCCTTTATGGCCGGATCTATGAGCAGATTTAGAAGTAAAGATAAGGGGATTGTCCCTATTTTTAGTGTTGTAAAGAAGGCCCATAGCATTAATACTAAACTATTCAAAAAAATATACTATGGTAAATAGCCTATAAGTTGTGTTTGGTGTAGTTCGCCAATTTTTGGTCTTCTATTTTGCTTTTTTTTAGATGGTTAACATATAATACTTTTTGTTGTTTTGTTTATGTAAATACATGGGTTTCTAGTCCCTGTAAAATAAGTATTTTTTTAATCAAAAATATTATTAGAATCATGGGTTAGACCATAGCAATATATCATGAACATGAAACATAATATTCATTCAACACTATTATAAAGGGAACATAAGTAATGTACTTAACCATATCAATGTATCTATCTTAAACATAGATCATCAAGTAGCATCATCATAAGGTCATAACATCAAAGCATCATAAATACTACATATATAATGCATATACATGTGTGCCTGTGTGTGTGTGTGTGTGTGTGTGTGTGTGTGAGNGAGAGAGAGAGAGAGACATCATCAAACCATAACATCAAACCATCATTAATACAATGTATAAAGTGCATAAACATGTGTGTGGATAGACACACATATAACTATAAATTATTATAAAATATACATTTATAAATATTATATTATTAGTTTCAAGGTTAACCATATTTTTCATTAGATCAAGAAAAAAGCATTTTTAATGGAAGTAAAATATTATATAATTTAAATTGGTTTAAATACTATCATAATATTGAATATATTTATATTTAACTACATAATTTATTCTACATTTAAATATATATTATTTTTAAATAAACTATTAATAATAAATTAGTAATTCAAATGATAAATTATAAAATGTGATCTAATTCTAATTTATTATAATATTAGACATATGTATATTTAATTACATAATTTATTCTACAAGGTTAATTATATTTTATATTAAATTAGAAATGAAAATTAATATAAATAAAATATGATATAATTTCAATTTGTTTAAATTTTATTATAATATTAAACATATTTATATTTAAATACATAATTTATTCTAAATTTAAATATATACTATATTTTAAATAAACTATTGTTAATAGATTTCAATTAAATAAAGTTTAATTAATAATTATAATACCTAGAACATATTGTAATTTCACTACATATTATATTCTACATTTATATTTTATTTTAAATAATCTACTAACAATAGCATTTATTTAATTTATTTAATTAGAGTTTTCATGTAAAATATTAAATAGTATTTTATTAAATGAAAAATAAAATTATATAGTGTAAAATAATAAATATAACTCATATTTTTATATTATTATATTACATTGATGTAGATATTATATAAAAAAAAATTGTTAAAAATTTAAACCAAAAATTGGGAAAAAATTTAGGAAATAATATTTTTTGTAAAAAAATAAAAATAAAAATTATACTCTAAACATTTTAGAAAAGAAAATAAATTTGCATATTTGAAATGATCACAAAAGATTTTTGAAAATGATAAAAATACACGTTGAAGAAGATCACAATTTTTACCAACATAAAAATTTCCTCAAAGATGGGAAATAGACAGTAAAATTATAGAGATTTATCTTCATATTTCATTCAGATGGAAGACTCATGCATTGGCAAGAGCATGTATTTCATTTGTAACAATGTGAAATGGAGCCTCACCAAATTTTAAGAGAGGTGTCAATGTTGACGGTTAAAATTTATGTGTTTTAACCTGATGTATGTGTTGGTTTAATGCCACTATGCTTAGTTTGTACAAACCGCAAGCCTCTCTTGTATTTATTTTTTTGGTAATATGTTTTTTTATCACTGATGTCCAAACAAATTACATTGTTGTGGTAGCCTCTTCTAGGAAGATGCATACAAATGATTTCTAACTTTAAAAAAATGGCCCTTTATGGACCTAATTACAATTAATTGTTCATTCAAAAAACATATGATGCCATGTGATGACAGTCTAGACATTTAACTAGCACATAATATGGAAAATTAGGCATGCTGGTGTAGGGTATCTCTGGTTTCTACTTGAACCATGATGTTGCTTCCTCTCTAGTGAAGTTGAGGAAAGCAGCATCCTTGACCGGCGCTCTCGCCTGATTCTCTCCTCCCAAGCTTTGTTCTCCATGGTCTCCACCACCATCTTTGCCCCCCTCCACACTTCTAGATCTCCCCCTACTACTTGGCCTGCCTCCTCTGGTTCTCTCTTCTTTTGACAGAATCTGCCTCCTCAATACCGGGCGCCAGGTAAAAGCACAAAGTTGTGTCACGTTTTAGGAACACTTATAGGCACAGCTCGATTTAAGTATTTCTAACTAAAAATTAATTTTTGTCAAGCATATGGTCTAGCTAGATTCATTCTAGCTAAGTTAGATAAGTGGTTAAACTTTTACAATTAGAAATGTCTATTAAATGCATGTTTTATACCAATTTGGGTTCAATTACCAAAGAAAAATATATATTTCAGAAAAGCTATGTTTCAATAACCCCTACTCTTTTTAATGATATTTTTCACAAATATAGAAAATACTCTTTTGAAGAGCTCAGAGTCAAGATTATTGTCATATAAATTTTATAGTATTTTGATTAGATCTAATATATTATAATTTCAAAATACAACAAGTAGGTATTTTAACATTCGAGAAGATGTTGCTTTAAATAAATAAATAAATAGTAAATCATATATAAAAAATTAAAATTTATATTGAACACTAGAGAAGAGAGACCTCTATAAGAATTTGAAATTTTTTTCTGAATGGTGTAGGTTTGATAGGGAAAATTTGGTGGGAGATGAAAACTGTCGATTCAGATAAGTTTAACTTTGAGTAGTTATAACAGAGAAAATATACATTGAAAACCAATCTTTATTCTTTTCTGCACTAGCTATTGTTAGATTTTCTGAACTGCAAATCAACCCAAGAAACCTGCATGCAAGACTGTCACGAAGTAGAAGCAAGACAGAAGAGAAGGCAGAAAGTTATGGTGGCCAATAGGCCAGAGACTGCAAAAACATGTTGACAGAAATAATCTTCTATATTCAACAATGAAAATGAATTACAATCTTCTTATGAAATACAAAGCGGTGAATCCTTATAAAGGATACCGAAACCCTAAAAGGGAAACTCTAGAAAATAGAAACTTGCCTAAGTATAACTTAAGCAAAGAGTAGATAGACTAATAATTAACTGATTTAATTATTAGCTATACTAGACTACTCTAACACCCCCCCTTAAGTGTAACTTAGGGAGAAGCAAAATAGCTAACTACTGCAGAAAGAAGGAAAGAAGGTTCCCGACAACTAGGCTTGATCAGGTACCCAAACAAGAAAGGGAAAAGATGTCCCAGAGAGAGGAACAAGAAAAGAGCAAGAAGCACCTCCGAAGCATGAACTAAAAACTCTGTCAAAAGGAATTGTTGGAACCCCCACTGAAGTGCATGACCAGGTAGAGAAGACAAATGTCTGAAGAGATGATCAATCAAACCAGGAAGCAATAGAACTAACAGGTGAACCCCCCCATAATGCTGAACTGGAAGGGGTGACAGGAACACTGAAATGCAATGCCAGAAACATCTGCAGAAGAAGAACCAGGAACACCAACAGTGCAACAGAAGCACGCACACAGGATAAAGGGCAGTGTCATCAACACACAACATGGGCTAATATTGTGGAAGATACGCTCACTTAACAAAAGTGGATGCGCCTAAAGCGGCAAAAACATCATAACCCCCCATGGCACTTTATAATATATTGCGAGTACAAAAACTAAACAAGGTGTACAAGATCCTAGAAATGTACAAGAAGGCACTTTATCTCAGTGCGTTTACAGAACAAAAATGCATCAAAAGAGTATAAAAGCTCAGAAGTCAGAAAGAAGAGTGAGCTATGAACTCAGAAGAAGAGATCCCAGGACCTGTAGAACCAATCAATCCACCAGAGGGCATAAACTGCCAAACGTGGAGGAGTGAAAACCTAGAGTAGAATCTAGAAAAATAACCTCTGCCACTAAATAGCACACTGAACCAGCTTTCCGACGATATCTCATTTGCCAAAAACGGAGTCTGGATGAGCCAGATATGACTCCCGGAAGGCAAAACAAAACATCAGACTTCAACAAAAAAAATGCTATCGAAATGGTAGAACCCAAAACCCTAACCTCCATCATCGGAAATTTCTCAGAAAGAGCTTTTCGACGGTATATGGAAGTCAGAAAAAGACCCCCGTATGCTCAAGATAGAGCGAAAAAGGCCCAGGTACCCCCAAAAAATAAAAAAGGGTACAAATAAGCCCCTGGGGCTAAAAAATTTGGGCCCCCGGGTGCATGGCGCACGCCGGGGGCTAAAATTAGGGCCCTCGGTCCGCAATAGGACCACCCACGAAGCAAAAGGGGCCTAAGCGCCCGCCAGGCAGATCCCGAGCGGCACAGCCGGAAGAAGAGCGGGCACCGGAGCGGGGAGCCGGTGGCCGGGGCCTGTCTGAGCGGCGGGCAGGTCGCTGAGGGCGGGACGGTGGCTCGGCGGCGGGGAGCGCCGCGATCAGAGCGGCGTGGAAGCGCTGAGGAGGCCGTAGAGTGCAGAGGGGCCACCGGTGGTGGCCGAGCCCTGGTGGGGCGGTGGCGGCCCCCCGGTGGCGCCTTTTGAAAAATAAAGCGCCCATTTTTTTTTTAAAACAAAAACCATTAAAAAATAATGTTTTTTAATTTTTTTTTTGAAAAACGTGTCGTACGGCCCTTGAAGGCTAAAAAAAATTTACCAGATGCCCCGGTGTCCAAAATGGATAAACCTTATATGGATTCTAGGGTTTTTGGGCCTTCTGGACGCAATGGTAGTGTCCGTTTGGGCCCAAAGTGACCAGAAACAAAGGTCCCCCCTAAATCCACACAAAGAAGCCAGAAAAAGTTTGGCGAACTGCAAACCCTCAAATGCTTCAACAAAACTCGAACAGCCACCAGCAGGGAAGCTCTGATACCATGTTAGATTTGCTGAACTGCAAATCAACCCAAGAAAGCTGCATGCAAGACTGTCACAAAGTAGAAGCAAGACAGAAGAGAAGGCAGAAAGCTATGGTGGCCAATAGGCTAGAGACTGCAAAAACATGTTGACAGAAATAATCTTCTATATTCAACAATGAAAATTAATTACAATCTTCTTATGAAATACAAAGCGGTGAATCCTTATAAAGGATACCGAAACCCTAAAAGGGAAACTCTAGGAAATAGAAACTTGCCTAAGTATAACTTAAGCAAAGAGTAGATAGACTAATAATTAACTGATTTAATTATTAGCTATACTAGACTACTCTAACAGCTATACATTTTAGCTATAACATATTTTGAAATAAGAGGAAAAATATATTATTTCCATATACTTCTTTGGTGGGAACTAGAGCCCAAATTTTTACAGTTTTTAGCATATAAAAAATGGACTTCAAAAATTAAAAAAACTATGTCAATTCTTGTTCAAAAAAAATTTAAAAAATTATATGCATAAACTTCATCCAATTTTACACATTTCATCAGTTTACATCATCCTCAAATTCTAAGCACAAATGTAATTTTTATGTCATCAAGGTTGAACGATTTTCATTTTATGGACCTTTTCCTTTATAAAGTGTGACACAGGTTTGTACTTTTACCTACCCATCTTCTCCCTTTGGGGTCATTGACTTAATTGTAGTCACCTTTTTCCCTACCCAGTACTTTTCTTCCTCCTCCGCTTTCTTCATTTCCTACTTTCTTAGGAAAGCCAACTAGGTCGTCCACCCTTTACATGCTTCCTACAGGTGGGTTTCTGGTCCCCTATCCTGTTGACCACATCATCAATGGTTGAAACTCCTCAAAACCTACTCCAATGAGTTAACACAGGCACTCATATATGTGAGGTCCCACCCTGATCTCAACCCTCCCAATAATGTTTACTGTTTGTCCAGCCCACTTGGGCACCAAACATGCCCACACAACCTCAAGAACTTCCTCTCTTGAGGAACCAACCATTAGAGCTACTTCTAGGAAAAATGAAGAGATATCAAGATTAGTTCACGTCCAGAGGTTATTTTTGAGAAATTTGACACCAAACATTTGCACCATCACATCCCAGAACTCAAACTCATCTAGCTTGAAGACATTTCTCATTTGCTAGATTAAAATGTGTGCTCGAAAGCCAGGCAACTACCCAGGAGAGATGAGAGAGAAATTGGCCTCCATCTAGATTCTTCGAATAACCAGAAGAGAGAAAAAAAAAGATGATGAGAAGACTATGGGGCATCATTTAAATCATTGTTTCAATTTATTAGCTCTCTCTATGAAGTATTCTTGGAGGGTGTGATATTTCTACTCAAATTAATTCTCAAGAGCCCCCATCAACAAATCTAGGCTCAATCTCCCATCGTACCAGCATGCCACCAAACTTGCACTTTTATTCTTTGCCACTCAACTTTGAAGGATGGATTATTTACTACCATCACTTCAAAAAATATGCTAAATCATGAGAAGAGATGCCTAGATGTACTTTCACTAAAAATCATGTCTTTAAAAATAGAAATCTATGGATTCTAGAAAATGAAGGTCCTTAAAAATTTTGACCTTGCTTCTAGTGATTTGTACTTAGCTCCAATGTTGGAGAGCTGATCGACAAGTATGCCGGTCTCTCTCATGCAGGACATGTTTGATCTTAAAGTCCTCAAACTATCCGAGTAGGTCTTTCATTATTTTGATATGCTTATTTAAGTACCATGTCTATGTTTGTCCTTTCACAATCCCATTCACTATTAGCAATGAGTCACCCTCCAGATGCAACTTTGTCACTCCCAATTTTTTGCCCATCAGCGTAGCATCTATCACTGCCAAGTATTCAACAACATTTTTTGTTTCATCAACCAACCTTTGACCTCCAGCCTCTATAATGTTTCCTAGATCATTTTGAGTTACATATATCCCATGAGATGTCGGGGTTACCCCTAGAGGCCCGTCAAAGTTTATTTTAATGCATCCCAGTTCTGAGGGTTGCCACCTAATTCTGGGATCCACTGCACGTAGAATATTTACCCTCTTAGGCCCATTAATAGGCCTAAATTTCACCATAGGCCATGCCCATTGGATAGGTATATTATACTGGTTGAAGGGAACTTTAGATATATTTGTTTGTGATGCTGCATTTGATAGAAGTTTAGACACAAATTTCTTCAAGCATAGGCTGAATCTATGGAATGGTTCAGCTTTATCTTGAAAAATCCTCCTATTGCGCTATCTCCAAAGTTCCCATGGGGTGGTGGAAGAGAAGAATTCCTAGATTGAGGAGAGAGTAGAAAGTATTCCTGGTTTTCTCCAAGATTCTAAGAAGCCTTTTAGAGTTACTGGAAGGGGGTCTTGCCAATTCATCTTTTAGAGCCTAAACCTCCATGCCACCTAGGAAAATTTACAATTTAAGAAGAGGTGATCTTTTTCCTCCTCACCCTCCTGACACAAAACACATAGAAATGGGCCTCAAAACCCCAAACACTTGAGCTTGTCCCCTATCAAAGCCCTAGTATTTCGGGCCAACCATGCAAAGGCTCCCACTTTGGGTAGACATGCCTTGTTCCAACAGATTCTTCCTTCCCATTCTATGTTAGCAGAATAAATTTTTGGTAAATGTACACTACTTTCATTGAATACTTGCCACTCTTTGAACCACACCTCTTAATGGCATCCACCTCATGAGAACTGACCACTGATCTTCTACTGAAAATCTCTTGCAGGATACTTTTGTCATCATCTAAGACTCCCAGAGTGCTCGAATCCTTCCAGCTGATGACCTGTCCTATTGTGAAGGAGTTCTCCTCTATGAAGTCCCAAACCTTGTTACCCCAAGCCTTTTTTGTGGCTTCCAGTAAGGTTTATGGGATTCCTTCCTCACTTAGGAAAGGGAGACCATCCCATGAAATGTGCCAAAAGTCTTCCTTTTGCACATTGCCAAGAGACCATGTAAGGTGGTTTGTTACCAAGGATCTACAGCTCATTAGGAAATTCCAAACTGCTGACCCATAGGGAAGATTTTTAATAGTGAAGATTCATTTTTTTGTCTCCTCATCGAGGTATTTCGCTCTTAGAATGTTTGCACATCCTTGTTCTGGTTATTCATACAATTTCTAAACAAGTTTGGCTCCCATAGCCTCATTGATCAATTTCCAATCTCTCAAACATGTTCCCCATGCTCCTTTCAGTTCGTAAGCCCTTTCCCAAGCCCTTAAAGGGAGTTTTTCATGTTCCATAGCCATAGTCTAGAGAAATTGGCATGAATCTTTAAGCATACCAAGAATAAATGGGCATAGCTGAGACCACTATTTTGACTATTAGGATATAGCCTTCCAGTCTTAGCCACTTACTCTTCCATCCATCAATTTTAGATAAGAAACCCTTGATAAGATCCTTCCACAACCCAAATTTATCAGCTCCAACAAAAAGGGAAGTTCCCAAAAACCTCCTGGGTAGATGGCCAATTCTAGCCCCAAACAATTTTTCTATATTCCTCTACAAAGCCTCCTCCATGTTAAAGTAAAAGATTTCTGATTTCATCCAATTTTCTATCTGACCTATAGCCCTGCTATACATATCTAACACTTTCTTCATGGCCCAAACTTCCTTCATAGATGCTTCTCCAAAAAAAAAAGTGGCATTCTCAAATTGGGAGTGAGTAGTTGGTTTTAAACCCCTCACAATTTCAATCACAACCCTACTCCCCTATTGTCTTTTCTAGAAATTGATCTCCCCAATACTTCTACTAAGAAAATGAAAAGAAATGTGGAAATGGGGTCCCTCTGTCGGATGCCTCTCAATGTGTTAAAGAATCCTTGAGGGCTGCCATTAACAAGGATTGAGGCTCTATACAATGAAATCATGCTCTCCATCCACTTAATCCACTCATCTACGAAGCCAAATTTCCAAAAGATGTTAATTAGGAAACCCCTATCCACTCGGTAATATGTCTTCCGAATATTCAACTTTAAAATCATCCTTCTTTGAGTGCCATCTTTCGTGGTGTGAATTTCTTTATGTGCCACTATAATCCCATCCACTATGTTTCTATTTGGGGTAAATCCGCTTTGTTGTGCAGAGATAGACTCCCTAGCTCACTTTCTTTATTCTATTTTCTGCCACTTTTGTGATGATTTTATAGATAGTATTGCAAACAAAAATAGGCCTAAAATCATCAAAGGAAGATGGTTTTTACTTTTTAGGAATCAAAGTAACCATTGAATTGTTGAAGTTTTTCAAAGCAAAAACTTTGGCCCTCGATTCTTCCACCACCCCTAATAGATCAGGGCTCAACAAATCCCAAAATTTTTGATAGAAAAAGACTTGAAACCTGTCAGGGTTAGATGCTTTATACTCGCCCATACTAAAGACAATAGCCCTCAGCTCACTCATCGTGACTGTGGCTATCAATGTAAGGTTATCCTCCTGACTGACCAGTTTAGGGATAACACCTAACCAAGATTCTTACTCTCTATCCAAAAAAATGGCTTCTTGACTCCAAAGCTCAGAGAAATAGTTCACTGCTTCTTGATTTATCAAGTCCATGTTGTTGTACTACTTCCATCAGCTTTTATGAATGGAAAGGATTTTGTTGAAACTTCTACACACCTTGACTGAACTATGGAAGAATTTGGTATTTCTGTCTCCTTTCTTGACGCAATTTTCCCTAGATTTTTGCCTCTAGTAAATTTCCTCCCTCTCTAATATTTCCCCATACCTACCGAGTAAGTCCTTTTCTATTAAAAAATCCACTTCATCCATGCCATCTAACAAAACTTAATGATTGAGTGCTCCTAGCTGGGCTTCCAGGATTTTTTTTTCTTCAAACATATTTCCAAATTGCACTCTATTCCACCTCTTGATATTTTATTTTAGGAAAACCAATTTCTTAAAAAATTGGAATGACAAATTTCCCTTGACCCTAGGGACAGATTGCCACCATTGTGGAACCAATTCTATAAATTCTTGGTCCCTAAGCCACATCTTTTCCAATTTGAAAGGGAAACAAAGTCAAATTGTATCCTTCTATAGATCCATTTAGACTGGAAAGTGATCAGAGCCCAATAGGCCCAGTACTTCTGATTCAAAAACAAAGGGTAGAGTATCCTTGTTCCCATCCAAGAAGAACCTATCCAAATTTTCCACAATATTTGAGAAACCCCATTGCCTGTTGGTCCAAGTATAAGCTCCTCCCTTGGCCTCAATCTCCAATAAGTCCAGAGAAGATACAGAGTTCATAAAATCCTTTTGATTCCTGCTCAACTCATGATGGCCACCTCTTTTTTTTAATAGGATAATGTTGCATTGAAATCTCCAACTAGAATTATCATCTATGGGGTCAACTCTCCCACAACCTTTGAAATTTCCTCACACACCTTCCTCTTCTCTCCATATATAATTGGCCAATAAACATTAATTAAAAACCCAGAGAAATTGAGAGTATATGAACTTACTTTAGCTAATTGCAAGTTCTTAGCTGTGGAAATTGCTTCCACCTTGACCGATCTTGGATTCTAGGGAATGCCCAAACCACTAGACACTCCATCAGCTTCCACAAAGAATCTTGACCACTTTTGTCTGACCCCAAAAGTCATGTCTGCTCTGTCTGAATCCAATTTAGTTTCCTGTAAGCAAATTAGGTCTGGTTTCACTTGATCAAATCCTCTTTTGATCAGGCGACGCTTGTCAGGGGCATTGCAGCCCCTAACATTCCATGTTAGGATCTTCATGGCTTCCCAGGAGAGAACAAGTCTCTCCTGGATCAAAGTTTAGATTTCCCCTTAATGTTGCCTACATCTTCAAAGAGTTCCTGGATATATTTCCTTCCTCTAGAGCACTTCCCACCCAAATTCTCTTTCTTGGATGTGGCTTTAGACTGCTTGATAGTCCTGATACCCACTTGCTCTTTCAAGTCCAAAGAGTCTTCGACCGGGTCCATGTCTGCATCTGACCCCTCCATTGACAAGGAGCCTTCACCTGGTTTCACTGGGAAATGTGGATTTCCTTAAAGAAATCATCTATCCTCAGGATTTTACCTTTCTCCTAAGATATCAAATTTTTGATAGAATGTGGGGGATACCTATCATGAAAGACATTTACATCTACCCTAGCTAGATCTTTACAGACTACCTTGCTTAGCACTACCTAAGTAATCTCATGGGTGACCATCTACTCTAGAAGTTGGGAGGCTCTCTGCTTTGATTCAACCATTAAGACTACCAGGGTTCCCTCCGGCCTAACCGGGTGATTTTCAGACTCCACTGCAGGATGAGAATAATTTCCTTGAAATACAAGGGTTCCCGACAATTCTTCCCTTGAAATACAAGAAAATTTGGACAATCAATCTTCTAGGGCTCTATCTTCCTTTCTCTTTCCCTTTAGGGTTACAACACGCTCTTATTCATTATGTCCCCATTGTTTGCATTTCTTCATCGTGTCCTCAACCTCAATCTCCTACCACCAATAAGCCTCAGAAGTACAGATTTCTATAGCTCTAGGTAGGAGGGGGTGTAGTTTTTACATTATGCAGATATGTTCATACATGCAGAAGTCTTCCTTGGCTATTGCCTCATCTGCTTTGATGAAAGTTCCTAGCTTTGAGCCAATGGACCTGAATATTTCTTCATTCCAGTATTCATGGGAGAGATTGTAGAGTCACATCCATAGAGGAATCTCCTCAATAGAATCCTTTTTGGGTTGAAGTTAGGGACCTAGTCCTTAATAAAGAAACCCAACCGACTCATCAGAAAAGGGCCATTATACATAATCATGGTCTTTTCTTGTTTTGATTCCATGATGAAAAGGAAGAAAGCATTGGGTAGGGTTTTAACTACAAAGTGATATCCCCATTCTTCGTCAACCCATTTTTGGATTTTTTTGAATCGTAGGCCAACCACCCCCCACTTCATGAAAAAATACCTTGATCACTGCATCCTTCCAGGCTTCTGAGTTGATTTGAATATCCAAGATCTTGTTGTCTATAGTAGCCAAAATCTCCTTAGTTGTTGTGGGATTTTTGGTTTCAACTCTTGGCCAATATGCCTTCTTTTTTGTTGGTTTGCCTCTGAGATTAGAGTATTCCAACCTATTTTTCTCTGTGTCCTTCCTATCCCTGGCCACAATTTTTGAACTACGAAAAAGTGATCGCCCACGTTGTTTGACATTCTGCCCTCCTAGATTACTAGGTGTGCACGACTTGAACATATCTGCAAATTTGTCAGATTGGGGCCCTCCCCAACCTTGATCTTCGAACCATCCTTTCCACCGCCACTCCATCCCTTTTCTTGTATTTTTATTTTATTCATATTTTATTTAAAGAATTGAATGTGAAAAATGTGTACTTTTTAAAAAGAAATTGAGTTTTATACTTACTCTAGCAATAGGAATAAGAAAAATATCATTTTACAATAAATGTATAATAAATATAAATTTACCATATATGGCTTTTTTCATAAATGTTAACTGGTTAAAATAATAAATAATAGAATAGAATTAATGCAATAATATTATGCATTTGCACGAACTAATAATAATGTTCATTAGTATAACTTAAAATTTTTAAATGTTCAAATATTTAAGATGAATGTTGAAAATAAGAAATCATATGTTAAGATTACTTATGCTAAACTTGAATATTTACTGAAGATAACATACTCATAATCCTACTACCATATCAACTAGATACTAACAAAAATATAAAACATCAATTTTAAAAATATAACGTCAACCATTAAACCCTATCATAAAGCCACCCAAAACTTACTAGAAAGAACATTACTAAACCAAATTGATCAGTTCTCCATACGAAACACTCAGTTAAGCCTAGACATGAGATGACCCTATTATCAATAAAATCTTTTTTCAAACATGAAACATTCATTATCTGTAGCATTGAATCCATGTCACTATATATCTCTACAAAATGGTTGGCTTGTCAATTTGAAAACAAGAAAAACATGTTCAGTGGAGTGTCAAGATTTCCAAGACCGGGATTAAGTACAAGTTTGGTTAGATTGATTGCCTAGGTTCATTTTTCAACCTCTTATTACCTCCTCCCTCTATCCTTTGAAAGGTAGGTTAGAGATCAGTGAATGATAGTGTTGTTAAACATAATATTTTTATAATATAATTAATTCTAAATAAGCCTCAAACTAAAAATAAATTTAAAAGAAAAAAAACATAAACTAAAAGTTGATTTAAAAAATAAGTAAAACACTCATATACATAAATTTATTGAATAAGGTAGACAAGGTATAGTTAACTAACTTTTAAACTTCAATAATCTTTTTTAACATTTTAGAATGCATTATCCCCTTATATTGTTCTACCTACATTATTCTATTCATAAATAGGAGATATTTTCCATAAGTCAAATTGTGATATTGTTATTAGAATTCTATACGAGTTAAACTTATTAGCCCATGTTTTTTGATGAATAGTGCCTTTTCTATTAAAAAATATTAAAGTTACATATCCACAAAAAAGGGGCCGGGGATATAGAAATCACCCCGCAGAGTTCACTCGGCAGAGCC
>MU223345.1:159125-170158 GCA_018584345.1 Thuja plicata | reverse complement strand
TTATTTTTGGATTTACTGGTGAACAAGAAGGAATTCAAAGACCCGTTGGGCATGTAATCATAAACCAGTAACCGTTTCGATCCTTCTATACAAAAACCTCGAAGCCTGACCAAATTCACATGTTGTACATTCCCAAGAGAACTAATTTCTGCTCGGAATTGCTTCTCATCTTGTCTTGAGCCCTTCATTGTTTTTACGGCCACAATTGTACCGTCTGCTAGACAGCCTTTGAACACTGACCCAAATCCTCCGCTCCCCAACTTAGATCTGAAATTTCTCGTCGCAGTTTTCAACTCCTTGTAAGTAAACATTCTCAGATAAGATTCTGAGACATTTTCAGCCCTATCCATCGACCGCTGCTGATTCCTCCGCCAAATGAAAATTGAAGAGACACCCAGAGCAACAGTGAGTGCACCAACAATACCAATCACCACGCCCACTGTACTTGTACTTTTGCATTTTGTAGAAAATTGAGAGGCGCCTTGTTGGAAAATAGAGCAAAAAGGAAGCAGAGAGGAAACAATGGATAAGCTTCTATTGATCACAGTGATCAGATAAAAATCTGATATTCAAACCATTACAGCTGCCTCTTTCAATAGAGGTCTTTAGAATGCTCTGGAATATGCTCTAGAATGCTCCATAGCACAGTGTGGATGGTGCTGGAAGTTTCATAATTAATTGTTTGGTAGGAAGTGGTTGGTGCCCACAGAGACTTTGTATAGGAGATAATTAATAATTTCCAACATGCCTACTCTAATGAAGACATTTGAACTACTTTTTGATGGAGTAGAGCTACGCATGTTTAGAAAATCTCTGGACCAGACTTGGCAGGGCCCTGAAGGTAGATTAAAACTAAATGCGGTGCACGAGCATTTGCGGAGGCAGGAATTCTAGCAATATTTCTTTGTTGACGCGGGGTATGAGGATGCAAAATCATCAGGAAAAGTGACACCAAGGTCAATGAATCCGTTAGTGCTACCATTTATGGCATCTCATCTTAATGGACTCTTCTGAACACAGCCACTGGAAGCCCAGTCTTGCGAGAGCCAGGCACGATTGTCTCTGGGTTCAAAGGCTTCGCCGTAGCTGCAAAGCTGAAGATTTGTGGAATCGCAGGTTCTGTACGCATCACAGGTACCATATACGTCGCATGCATCTCTGGGAACAGACCAGAAAATGCTCCAATTACTGCCATCGAATGCATAAACCTGCGCTTGTCCGAACTTTGTCACGACGAAACGCACGAGAGCATTGAAGGGAGGAACTAATGTATAACTTGCAAACAAACCTGAGCTATTACTTTCAATGCTGTAATTGACTAGACGTTTGTCTGAAATTTATGGAACTCTGCAGTAAATTTTGCCGTCCCAACTCCCGCTCTCCCAATACTGTACAGAATTGTTCCATGTCAGCACCGATTGTTTGGCCCCAGACGGATCCGTGCCATAGTAAAAAATCCCAGGAGCAGGATCCAATGAGATTTTCGAAGAGACCACCTTTTCCTTTCCACCGACTACCATGCCCACCAACCAGGTATCTATAGGATTGTCGAAACTCCGCCAAAGAGTTTTAGATTCATTGTCATTGGTAAGCATCACAAAATTACCAGAATCCAATAGCACAGCCCGGGATGCCTTGGTTGTTGTGTTGACCGACCAAATAGATGTGCCCTCAGCATCGAAGAGTACCAGATAACCTTCTCTTGACAGCTTCAAAACGGCATATCAGTTTCTGGCGAGAGTCTCCCTGTTAGCCACCCAAACATAAGTCTTCTCCGGTATTTGGGCATACCAGTTGCTTCCATTTGGACAGAAGAATCCCAACTCAAATGTGCCCTTCTTGGAAACTAATGTCTGATTTCCAGTAAGGGAGGCGCCCAACAGAAGAGTATCTCTGCCCTCGACTACAGCACCATAACTCTACAATTGAGTAACCGCATAACGCATGCTAAAACATAATTTTGCCCTGTTTTCCATAGCTAAATTGTTAGTGACTGAACGAACATCCGTCGGGCGCTATTATAACATATTTTGAAGTAAACTTCTACGGTGGAAAGTCATTAAGTCGTAAGGGGCCATTAAGTCGTAAGAGGCCATTAAGTCACTGGTGTTGCGTGTCAAAAACTCACGGACAAGTCTACTGTAAAACATAAGAAAATAATTGACATTTAAAACAAAATTTAAAATTTAAAATTTGCATTACTACATTTTAACTTTATGTTTTAATAATAATTATAAAATATCATTTAATCATAAATACAAAAAAATTATTATATTAATATTTATGCCTAGAATATAAATAAATATTTTAAATATTTTTTTTTTATGAATAGTGCCTTCTCTATTAAAAAATATTAAAGTTACATATCCACAAAAAAGGGGCTGGGGGACATAGAAATCACCCCGTAGAGTTCACACGGCAGAGCCGAAAATGAAAACTATTCATCAAAAAAACATAAAGCCATTAGGCAGCAAGAGCAGTAGCAGAAGGCGAAGGATCTTTATCATCCGATCCCCACGCATTAGTGGGATTGACAGGAGGGTCGGGAAGCGACCAACCATCATCATTTTAAATATTTTAAATTGGGTAAAAAATAAATTATAATTTTTTTGTTAAAAAATTAAAGATAAACTTTAAAGTGTTTATTGTCAAAATAATGATAAAAATTGAATGAACAAATATATAGAATGGCTTCCTTAATCTTCATCTCTGCATGAATGAAAGGATCGATTAATAACATTAAATTTTGAATAGTGACAGTTGTTGTGGGATATCATAAGTTCTGAAACACTATATAAGTGAATTTATGAACTATGTGACCTGCATGAAATCAAAATGGAAAATGAATCAACGTATTACTCATATAAATTGTATCCCCGTAGAACTAAAAAATAAAATCAGGGCAATGCACCATAGTATAAGACCAAAGTAGGAGCTTTAAGAAAACAGATCTCCAAAATAGAATAAGAAAAAAATGTATAAGTAATGAATCCAATAATGTATTAATATATTATACTGTGTTGTTCTCACTCCAAAATCATAGATGAAGAAGATACTCTTATAAAAAATTTCATATTGCACTAACCTGGATAAAAGAATTAACCTGCATCTGTGTTGGGTTTGCAGTGCTGAAAAATAATCAATCTTATAATGATTTGGCTAGAGATTAAGAGGCAACAGAACTGTGGTGCATCTGTAAATAAAGTCACTCAGGCAACCCACTATTATCCTATTGGTTGTATTTAAATGGGTAATGCAATGCATTTATGAAGTGTGGATTACCACAAATTCTTATACTTAATACAATTTTCAAAATTCTGCAGTTTAGATTGGTCTGCAGAATTGTTGAAGTTCATTATTCAAATATATACTATGAACTTTTATTTTGAAATTTTTTACAAAAATATAGAAAGCTGTTTCAATTCAATCAAATCATCATTGAAGTTGCCCTCCTACATTTTTCTGAATTATCACTAAAGTGGTGAGGCTTAAATAGAAGAACTAAGGAAAAAATAAAATAATTTGATTGAAAGGCACTATTTCACTGATGTTTGAAAAGATTTCTTCATGTGAGGCTTGCATCCTTGTAGCTATATCAGAAACAATTGATTATGAATTAAAACAAACAAACCTAAAACAAAGATGGAAGAGTAAAATGTCTGCCAGTTGATAGGGATGAGAAATTTCCTCATCTATGCATGACATGAAATAGTGTTGAACTCAAGGTCAAAGATTAAATTTTGCACGTAGACAATTTCAATCATCATCCTTCTTGGATTTCTAGGATGTTGAACATCTAGGGAGGGGCATAGCAAATAGCTAGTTTTCATCTCAAATCAGAGTTGTTGTCAAAATAAACTTTGACTGATTCATATATTGTTTTGCAATAATATAGGAGCCAATAATAAACATGATTAACAGTTCAATAAAAAAAATTACAATCAAAGGCATAGCAGTCTGTTAACGAATAATGGTGATTACAGAATAATACACTGTTATACATGACTGAGACAAGATAGTTGTTGAAAGAATCTAATTTTTACTAGTGTCTTTCATTAATAAGTTAATGAGAGTAGAGTAGAGAAAAGTAGATTAGACTAGAGACTATACTGACATGTGAATTCTTCTACAAGCTTACATAAGAATGCTCTAAAATAATCTTCTTAAATTTTAAAGAAAAAAGTCTCTTGTAAAGATGTTTCAAAATCCGTAAAGATACATTACACAGTTCTACTTTCTACACGCAACAAGTGTCATTTCTCTTGATGTTTTTTTCTCCAAACTCTCATAGTTGTGCATTCAAAAACATAACAATCTTTAGTTTCAATTGGGTGTGACCTAAATTGGAGAAAAGGGCTCTCTAAGAACTTCTACAAATGATGTTCAAGGTGTTAATATGAATTCAGAATAACTAAGAGCGGGGGTGAATCAGTTATCCTCGGGTCTAGATGTGCCCATATAAAACATTAAATCAACTTCAACAACTCAGATCTGCTCGACAACAATAAACAATAAAAGTGTGTAGTTTACTGTATTAATGAAATAAGCTTGCGAAAACTTAACAGTAAAACACAACAATAACATTCACACATTTTGACACCATGATTTAACGTTAAAACCCAATATGGAAAAAACCACCAGTAACATGCTACCAAAATTTTACTCTTCTAAAGTAATGCCCTGTGAGGAGCCAACCCTGTTAAAGGTTAAAAAACACACTTTCAAATGTGACGTGGTTAAAGGATTTAATCACCCTGTTAGGAGTGGCCTTGTTATAGGACTTAGAACATTCCAATCTGAATGTCACCTTGTTCAGAGGATTTATACAATGACTGTTAGGTCAACCTGGTTAAAGGATTGAACTGATACAATGGTTAGAAAGTAATCAGCATGTGTGATCTAATTCATACAACTTACTTTGCAAATCCAGATCCAGTTTCAGCTCTAATGCTAATTTACTGAGTGGCCTCCATTCTCATCTCAAACTTTAGATCTATTTGGAAATCCATCAAGCAATCTCTCTCTACTTCTTGGTTTAGCCTTCTCTTCTTAGATCATGCCAATCAGTAAATTAACCATGCAACACTTTGCATTCCCTTCAATATCTTCACAATAACCATAGTAGGTTATATTATATCTCTTCATCTAGGTCAGATAAATCTTTTGCCACTTAATCAAGATCGCAGATCTTAGGTTAGGTCAGATCCAACCGATCTTTTCATCTTTACATTTAATTTTCTTGTCTAATACATTCATTAATTAACCATTGAATCCATGCGCTAATAACGGTTTCCCGTGCATTAAATGAATATGGACCAATCTTAATTAATAATGCATATTCTAATAAAATCAATTATGTCAGCCATAGATCTCAAATCTCATCAATAAACAAAATACTGATGCTCGGCCTTTCACTATCTCCCTCGGCATTTCACTGGCGCTCGGCATCATCTTTACTTTGCTTGGCATCACCTTTCGCTTTTCTCAACATCGACTTTGCTTTTCTCACCATTGACCTTCCAATTAACTGTTAGTGCAAGATAAACAATGTATCACTTTGTCAAAGTGCCAGATGATCAAGTACCCTGGTTTATACTCATACCTCAACCATTTCCTTGGTCTTCTTGTTATTCCAATCTCTTCAAATCTTCATCAATCAATGGATGAGGTACTCAAACATACAGTGATAGTCTCACAAGTTAAGGTTTGACATCAATGAAAAAATAACAATTGTCTACATTGTAGCAATCTTTCCAACAATCTCCCTCTTTGGCGTTGATGGCAACACTAAACTATAAAACAATAATTTCCAACCAAAGTTACCATATAATCCAAAAATGCCTGTGTTCCTGATATGAACAAATCTTCATTAATGTTTTTAGCTTCATTCATACTCCCTCTGTGCCTATAATCACACTAATGTTTTTTGTTACTATTCAACTCCCTCTTTCAGTAATATCTCCCTTGTATCTATTGTTACCTGTTGTTTTAGCAATAATCTCCCGCTTTGACAACAATGCCAAAGATTGACATCTTTATCATGCAGATTTTCCTCTATGATAAGCTTTGTATCATGTTGTTCTTGTCATCTTTGTGTATGATTGATTTACTTTTATGTTCTGGTTTTCCACTTCACAATTTTTAGGCAGCATCCTAAAAATGTGACTTGCTATGCATCAATGTGTCAAGTGTTCTGATTAAAAAATTTGATGCAACAGTACCGTTTAGTACTAGTTAGCCTCAGCTAGGGGAATTACTCCCAATTTACCTCTTAGATACTCATGAGCATCCTTGGGTAACGCTTTTGTAAATATGTCTGCCAACTTTTCCTTAGTGTTCACATATTCTAGTCTCACTTCCTTATTCTGTACTAGCTCCCTCAAGTAATGATACTTGATAGCTATATGTTTTGTCTTAGAGTGCATTGTAGGATTTTTAGAAATATTAATGGAACTTGTGTTAGATCACAATATATGACAACTGGTTCTGTGATCTACTCTTTCATACCTTTCAGTAGTATCTTCAACCACACAATGTTTGAACAGTTAACTGTTGCTGCCACATACTCGGCTTCAGCTGTAGATTGGAGGTGCAATTCTATTTCTTGCTTTTCCAGCAAACTAATCTTTTCCCCAAAAGAAATGCTCCTCCTATGGTGATTTTTCTATCATCAACATTACCATCCCAGTCAGAATCAGTATAGACTCTGAGTTCAAACTTGTCATTCCTTTTGTAATATAGACTGATGAGCCCCCCAAAAGACCATCTTTCCCACGAGTTTACTTTCCTTTTTTAGCATTTTGTTTTCAGAAGCAGAAGACTTTAAACTTATGGTTTTTTATATATTTTTATATGGAAGGACATAAGTAGGTAAAATGGATGGTGAAAACATAATGTATTTTGCTTAAAGCTAATGGATAGAAGTTGCAGGATATAAGTGATTGCATGTTGAATAGATAGTCCTTTTCCCTATGCTATGTTATGGGTAGTTTCCTTCCTGTAGCCGAATGTTGTGCAAAAATATTGAATGAAATCCCACACTTCTTTTGTAGTATTAAATGATAAAATATATTTATGTGTCAGAAGTTATGTATACTAACCATTTTGTAGGAGTTAAGTTATGGCACATTCAAGAATTCCAGCATGGTGTCGAAAGGGTCAACGACAACCGTTACCTTCAGAAGTGCCAGCATAAGCAAGGAATTAAGTAAAGCGGTTAAAGATGGATGTGTTGCAGAATTTTCGTGCAGGAACAAGTCAGTTCAGTTCCTGAGAAGACACCGCACATAGATCTAGAACTACTGCATGCTACATTCTAGGAGGAACTTGAAGACCTACTATTGTTGTTAGAGATTTCTGTTATGGGCATGATGTATCCATTAGTGATCCTCATTAATGGAGTGATCCTAGATTTAGGTTGTAGTGTAGTTCCTCCTTAAATAAGTGGAATTCTGTAGTTCCACAGTAGAGAAGGAGAGAGTTAATTGATGTAATTTATAGAATAGAATTTGACATTGTAGCACTGTTTATTTTCCAAGTATTTTTCCTCCATGAATGAATAGAGTGCAAAAAAAAAAATTCTGTCTCTTATCGTAATTGCATTTCTATTCACTCATCCAAGGGGGCCCACTTGGTGAGTGAATCATTTTATTAGATTAGAAGTTATTTCTTTGCTTATTAAGAAGGAGATAGAACTCTATTGTTCCTGATGCCACTAGTAACAGAACTGGTGCACTGTTCCTGCAGCATAGGTGAGCAGAGTAACCCCTACTTGTGATTACTATTTTAATAGCATAATTGTATTCAATAGAGATAGCATAGATTCCTGAAGCATAATGGATTTCAATTCCATAGGTTTAGCCATGAGAATCAAGGGAGTTTGAAGCATATACTTTGCGAACACCATTCCAAGTTTACGTCCCTGGTCAATAATTAAATGAGACTAAACAATCTACTTAGCAGCCATTTAGGGTGTCCAATCCTGAAAAAGCACTGCAATGCTATGTGTTTCTAAGATAATTTTTTGGCCAAGCATTTTTTTGCACCTCTGCTGGGGATGGTGTTAGTTCAAACCACTTTGGTGTTCATGATTCGAGTTTTTATAATTTAGGATTTAATTTTAAGAAAAGCATTTTATGCATAGAAGAAGAGATCCTCATGGAAGATCCCTTCCTCATCAATACCAGGCCGCACCATTTGATCTTTTTAACCTCAAGTCTAAAGAACCCCAAATAGATAGTGAAGAAGAAGACCTATTTTAAAATCCATTTGCAGACGCCCAAGGAGAAATTTCATCACCATCATCCTTCAAAGAATCGCTACATCTAGAAGTCCTTTTTGATGAGCCTGAGTATCACGACAACCCATTATCTCTTATTATATACCAGCCACCACCATAGCAGCAACCAGGCCCTCCTCCAAGGATGGCCCAGCCTACCTTCCCCTTCCCAATTCCTCCTCAAAAGGGTAACCAAAACCTGAAGAACATTCCAGCCACTGCATTGCCAAAATTCTATGGACTTATCACTGAAGATCCTGAGACCTTCCTCTTCGAGTTTGATATCCTCTGTAGGAGCTAAGAATACACAACTGATGCCCATAAGCTAAAGTTGTTTCCATCAACTCTCAAAGAGGCCACTCTAAGGTGGTTTATGAGCCTCGGAGCTAATGTCATACCAAATTGGAATGCCATGAGCAATATGTTTCTTGCAAAATACAAAGAATACTATAGAGGATGAGATTTAAAAGGAGATGACATCTTTAAGATGTCACAGAAAGAGGATGAAACCTTGGAAGACTATGTTTCCAGGTTTATGTATAACTTGCAATGCAATGCTCAACACTATTTGAATGAGGAATCACAGAAGCATCTATTCCTCAAAGGTGTCAATGAAGGAAGCATAGAAGCCTTGGACCTTATGGCTGGTGGTGACATCACCCAAAAAAACTGGGCGGAAATTAAGACCATATGTATGAATTACTCAAGGGCTATAGTAAAGAAAGGAAGAGGATTAAGGGACTTGACTCAAAAGACAAATGGCTATGGAGTGTCTAAGATAGAACTATCCAATCTCCTATCTAACTTCAAGCAGGACATTATCAATGATGTGGCTACTTAGCTGGATACCATGCAAGCCCGAAGGAAGAAAGAGGACACGGATGCTATGCTGGCTGAATTCTACTCTCATTGCAAGGAGAAGAAAATAAATTGTAGGTGCAAAACTATTGCATCTGTGGACACTACTTCAATGACCACTGAGTTCAAGGCAATAGATGAGGAGAATGGAGAGGTCTTTTACGTGGCTGAAAGGTGACCATGGGCTCAAAGACAAGGTACACCTCAAGATCCCTTAAATCATTTTGGTTATAATAATAATAATAATAGTAATCAGTGGCAGAATCAAAACCCCCACAATTCTGTCCCTCAAGGACAGAATTGGAAAAATCATTGGTCAAACCTACAGCCATAGAATAACCAAAAATTTTAGCAGCCACAGTATATCCAGAACTTTCAACCTTAGTTTAACCCAAACCAACAACAGTTTAACTCATATCAACAATAGTATAATTCATACCAGCAGCTGCAGTAGAATAACCAATAGCAACCACATGGTAACTAGCAACAACAACCTCAGTGGGGGCCCAATTGGCCTAATCAGTAGCAAGCTATTATGCCTCCACCTCAGCAACAAGCTATTATGCCTCTGCCTTCTATAGCCAATAACAGTCCTCAGAAACCACAACTGCCTGCTCAACCAAATCCAAATCCAAACAACAAGCAGCAAGCCTATTCACTGCAAGTGAATGATATCCACCTAAGATCAGGGACCACATTGTCTACACCAAGAGAACCCATAATAACTAATGTTTTTGATACTGAGGAAGCTTCTAACAATCAAAATACTACTGTTCCCCCTTTTGCACCACCTATTCCAGTTGAGAAAGAACTACCTTTTCCGCAGAGATTGGCCCAACCTTCAGTATCCCCTAAAGAGAATACTATTGCAAATGACCTGATTGAAAAACTAAATAAAATGATTGTCCAACTACCATTATTGGATGCCCTCAAGAAAATTCCAATCTATAATAAAGTAATTAAAGAAGTTTGTATCAAGCACCCTGGTAGGAAAAAGAAAGATCCTGATACTGTCCATGTTCTTGGACAACTTTCTAATCTCATGCTTAGTAAAACTTTGATGCCTAAATACTATGATCTAAGAAGTCCAGTGGTTACCATTCACATTGATGGTATACAAATACAAAATGTCTTGGTTGATCTAGGAGCCTCTAT
This sequence comes from Thuja plicata, assembly GCA_018584345.1. Classification (NCBI taxonomy): domain Eukaryota; kingdom Viridiplantae; phylum Streptophyta; class Pinopsida; order Cupressales; family Cupressaceae; genus Thuja; species Thuja plicata. The sequence continues at coordinate 159,867 of MU223345.1, read as the reverse complement.
TAATGTTATGACTATGGATGTATTGTTAAGGCTTAGTATCATTGGGTTGAGGGAAACACCCACTATTCTCCAGTTAGCTGATAATTCAACTGTCAAACTAGATGGTATGGTAGAGGATATTGTTGTTACGCTAGATTCCTTAGAATACCCCTCAGATTTCATCATCTAGTCTCCAAAAGCCACACTAGGAGGGTATCCATTAATCCTAGGGAGGCCTTGGTTAGCAATAGTAGATGCTTGCATTGCATGCCACTCAGGAAAAATGACCATATCTGATGGTATTAACACTAAGAAATTAACCTTGTATTCTCCAGCCAAACCTCAAGCTGAACTTGACCAAGGTGTCTGGTCAAATCTAGGAGATACCCCCCTTGAAGCCAATTCAGTGTAGGAGCTTATGGTTATTGATATAAATCCATTCATGGTCTCACAAGAGGAGGATGACATACTAGTAGCTATTCTTAAAAACTAGTATGGCTCTAAAGAACTCTCATTTCATGACCCTAACTATTCTCTACAAACCATATTGCCCCAGAAGTCTTCATCCAAGTTTCCTGCAGCACCGGATTATCTCCATAATTTGTTACCCCATGAAATAAATTCACCTACTTTTGCAGAAGTTCTTATGTTGGACAAAGTTAAAAGAGTGCAGATTGCCTTAAGTAGGGAATTGAATGTCAATAAGGATCTCACTGAATCTCAGATGTCTAGCCTTGAGCATCTTTTGCAAAAGAATCAGCAA
>MU223345.1:119903-145206 GCA_018584345.1 Thuja plicata | reverse complement strand
ATGATGGTTCGATTCCATCGTGCCCTAATATGACTAAATATATGAGTAAATTAATGACTAAATATATCACTAAATTAATGACTAAATATATGACCAAATAAATAACCAAATAAATGACCAAATAAATAACTAAATAAATGACTAAATAAATGACCAAATAAATGACTAAATAAACTATCAAATGACCAAATAAATGACCAAATAAACTACCAAATGACTAAATAAATGATCAAATAAACTACCAAATGACCAAATAAATGATCAAATGACCAAATAAATGACCAAATAAACTACCAAATGACCAAATAAATGACTAAATATATGACCAAATAAATGACCAAATAAATGACTATCAAATGACCAAATAAACTACCAAATGATCAAATAAATGACTAAAATAGTTTAGTCATAAATTTGGTCACGAGATAAATGACCGGCAATAAACTACCACTGATCACGTGACTAAATTTGGTCATTTATCTACAATTTTTAGTAGTTTATTTGGTCATATATTGTTATTTTTGTACTAGTGAAAGGTGGCAAATGGCAAGTTTGTGTGGACTATAGGGAGCTTAATAAGGAAACTAAGAAAGATCACTTTCCATTGCCCTTTATTGACCAAGTACTTGACAACCTTGCTGGCAAAAACTATTTTTCATTCTTGGATGGTTTCAATGGCTACAACTAGATCCAGATATCACCAAAAGACTAGGATAAGAAAAAGTTCACCTGTCCATGGGGAACATTTTCTTATTTTGTCTTACCATTTGGGTTATGTAATGCACCTGCTACTTTCTAGAGGGCAGTGATAAGCATTTTTTTTGACATTGCTGCTGACTATGTTGAAATATACATGGATGATTTTACTGCATATGGAACTGCATTCGAAGAGGCTTATGCTAATTTGGAAAAATTTCTTCAAAGATGTCAGGACTACAATCTCTCACTTAATAGTGAGAAGTGTTATATGATGATGGAGGAGGGAGTTGTCTTAGGGCACTACCTCTCATCCTTTGGTATGCAGGTTGATCCTGCAAAGATTGCAGTAATTGTCACACTCCCAACCCTAGCAAAGAAGAAGGATGTCTGGAGATTTATCCAGAAATTTAGTCAACTTTCCACTCCATTATATAATCTATTGAAGAAAGAAGCAGAAATTGAATGGACAACAAAATGTGAGTCATCATTCCAGCAGTTGAAGGATGTGTTGACAAAGACCCCTATTCTCAGAGGACCAGACTGGAAGTTGCCATTTCATATCCACACAGACGCATCTGATTATGCAATTGGGGCAGTGCTGGGTCAAAAAGAAGGAATAGTTGAACACGCCATTTATTACATCAACAAAAATTTGCAAGGTACAGAACTAAATTATATTGTTATTGAGAAGGAAGTCCTTGCTATAATCTATGCATTAAATAAATTCAGACATTACATAATGAATTATGAAGTATTTGTTTATACTGATCAATCAGTGATCAAATACATGATGAATAAACCAACCATTTCTAGTAGATTAGCCAGTTGATTACTCCTCTTGTAGGAGTTTGATATAACTATCATTGACAAACTAGGAAAAGAAAATGTAGTTGCTGATTTTGTCTCTAGATTACAAGTTCCTAATGATCCTATAGCAATTGATGACAGCTTCCCAGATGAGCACCTATTCTCTCTTGCAACATACAATCTGTGGTATGCTTACATCACAAACTACCTTGCTACAGGATGGGCACCACCCCATTTCTCACCCCGTGAAAAAAGGCTGATGGCTGAGAAAAGTTTTAAGTTTTCATGGATATCTGGATCCATGTTCTACACAGGTCCTGATCAAGTCACCTGCAGAAGTGTCCACGAAGATGAGATCTATGAAATCCTTTGGGCATGTCATGATGAGCCGTGTGGTGGCCACTTTGTTGGCAAATGAACAACATACAATGTATTGACAATCGATTATTATTGGCCTACATTACACAAAGATGCAGCTAAGCATACCCAACACTATGATCGATGCCAAAGGNTCCATGTTCTACACAGGTCCTGATCAAGTCACCTGCAGAAGTGTCCACGAAGATGAGATCTATGAAATCCTTTGGGCATGTCATGATGAGTCGTGTGGTGGCCACTTTGTTGGCAAATGAACAACATACAATGTATTGACAATCGATTATTATTGGCCTACATTACACAAAGATGCAGCTAAGCATACCCAACACTATGATCGATGCCAAAGGATGGGACGTCCCACAAAGATTGATGAAATGCCCCTACAGCCTCAGGTGGTGGTAACACCGTTTGACAAGTGGGGCATCAACTTTGTCGGCCCCATTGAGCCATCTTCACATGGTAAGTCTTATATCTTAGTATGCATTGATTACGCCACAAATGGGTTGAAGCAAAAGCAATGAGGCATGCAAGGGACCATAAAGTAGCAGAGTTCCTGTATGAATTTATTTTCACTAGGTTTGGAGTGCCTTGAGAAATAGTAACAGGTCAAGGGGCATAGTTCACCTCTAACCTTATTGTTGAATTAATGAAAGAGTACACAATGAGGCATGGTAAATCTTCACCATACAACCCTTAGGCCAATGGGCAGGCTGAGATCACAAACTGGGAAATAGAGGCCATTCTAAAAAAAAAAAGTCGCCATTCACAAAAAGGATTGGGCTACTCGACTTCCTAAAGCCATCTGGGCTTACCGCACAACTTCAAAAACCACTACTGGATTCACTCCTTTTGAGTTGGTCTATGGAAAATCTGCATCCATGCCTATCAAGTTTCACCATAAGACTCTCAGGATGGCATTGGAATTTTTTATTAACCTAAGCAAAGCACAAGATGACAAACTCTTGCAGCTCAATGGATTGGATGAATACAAGAAATCTATACTTCATAACACAAAACTGATACAACAGTAGCGAAAGAAGTGGCATGACTGCTTCATAAAAGATATAAAAAATTTCATTTCTGATTGGGCATTTCTCTATGATTCATGGTATCAGCATACTCCTGGAAAATTTCAAACCCATTGGTTGGGGCCCTATGAAATAGTTTCAATATTTGATAATGGCGTCATTCAGCTCTCTACAATTGATCCTGTCAGATTCAAACTCCTTGTCAACGGGCATCACTTAAAGATATATCACAAGATTGCCAATCGTCAAGACTTCCTACAGTGGTTCCAGCAGCACTCAAATAGTGTCCATCCTACAACAGATGTATCTAGATCTTCCACCCAGATTTCTTCCAAGCTATGATTTTATTCCAGCTTCCATAATAAACACTTCACTTCTGCGATTTGCTTTCTTCGTAATAAAAATATGCATCACCTTTCTCTCTTCCACATGTCTGCACCACAACATCAATCCATCAGTGCGTGTCACCTATCATTACACTCTTCCTGCAGCACATGAGGTTAGTAATGCATACTTTTGCACATAAATTATTTTATCCATTTATTATTTTGAAATGAGTGTACTTTTCTTTTTCTATTCTTGCATGCGCCGGCCTGGTGTGACCCATGTCTTATACTTAGTTGGGGGGAGGGGTTAGTTATTTAATTCATGCTTGTTTTAATACTTCCAAATTCCATATTTATTTTAGCAAGCGAAAAGGAAAAAAATTTATTTATTTCCTTTCTTTTCATGGTGACCACCGTTATGTGGGAGCTTAGCTGTCACTCAGTGGCTAAGCCATCATGATTTAACAGTTGATTTGAAAGCAAATTAAAGTAAGGATCACTTAATAATGGCAATTTTGTGACATGTTTGAGTGGTGAACCTTAACACGCGTGAATGCATTTATGAAAATCATTCAAATTAATGCTTGCTTGCTTAAAATTAATTACTATCCTGTACTTCAGCTTTTCTCAAAAAGCAAAACAAAAACATCTTGCATCCGAAGGAAAGCCAGGCATTTTTCAAAATTTTCTGTAGCAACTGAGCATATCCCGCAGAGCTATTTTCTCTATCATTTGCAATGGGCGGAGACCTTCAAAGGCACGAGCCAATGGATCATCAAGTGTTACTTGGGGATCTTCCTACCTATGATTTGTTTCAGAAACAGGGATGGTTGGAATACTGCTTAACCCTTAATGGCTTCGATGATGAAATTGCTTTTCAATTTCTGAATACTTTGAATAATGGTTTTGCAGTAGTGAAAGGTCTAAGGGTTGATTTTTCAGAAGATATCGTGGCAGAGGTTACAAAGCTTCCACAGGAAGGGGAAAAGTGGACAAAAGACATTGCCTTGCGCTCGGCTAGGGCCCAATTTACCCTGCATAGTGACCCACAGTTGGAGGTTGATAAGAAGTAGGGCACTACAAGAATGTCATTACCTATGGAGTTTTTTTAGCCGGCCACATATATAATATATTACTTCACCTATGAGGGATACTACAAGTACCTACATGGACTTCACTTCAAAATTATGAGCGCCCTCCACCATGAAAATAGGCTAGTAGACTTACCTAGCTTTCTTTTTAATATTTTGAAAAAGCAACATCTCTTGTTCAGTCAGGGAAAGCACAATCCATTTCCCGTCACTGTTTAATTAAGTTAGTTGTAGAAAGGGAGTTAATTAAATATTCAATTGGGACTTGGGAGGAATTCTTGGCTATGGAAGATTTAGCACCTAGGGTGGTTGGTCCAAGAGGCCAAGGTGTAGGTAGTAGGGTTAATAAGGCAATAGGGGTTCGTAAAGTAATCCATAAAATAGAACCCATTCCTGAAGCATCCTCTTCTAGGCCTACCCTATCTTGGAAAAGAGCCTACAATGATAACCCTCCTGTTTCTAATAATAAGGAAAGAAAAACTAGAAAAGCCACTGTCGCTCCTGACACTTTAATGTCTGAAGAAACTAGGTCTACTATTATAAAAGGAAAAGATAAAACCATAGATGTAGAGGAAATGACTCTAAAATGACAGCCATGAGCCAACTGATAATGAAAATATGAATTAGATATCTGAGGAAACCTTGCCTTCTTCCAAGGAAGCAACACCAGAAGAACCTCCTGTAGCCATTATAGGGGAGGTGTCCTCCACCAAAAATAAATGAAAGGACCCTATGAGCTCTTCTTAGACCCCTGTGAGGTAGAGTCCTAGACTTTCTACTAGTACTAGTAAAGCAAGCAAAACCCCTTATTCAACTACAAATGTTGAATCCTTTGAGTCTACAGAAAAGTCCTCTTTAGAGGCAAAGGCTTCAAACAGAGTAGATGGTGATACCCTAGCCCACGTTGTGGATGAGGAAGTTCAAGCTGATCCGCAAGTTGAATTCATCCTTGTGGAAAGTGATAAGGATTCTATAGAAACAGAGGGATTTTGCAATAATTCTTTTTAAGATTCTAATGATGGTTTATAGAATCTTCCTCCTAATGAATTTCTTGCAGTAAATGAGGACATTATAGAAGAAGTGTTTTAGCAGTTGAGCAAAGATAGATTGGATACATTAGCCAAGGCAGTTGAATCATCCCAAGTGAATGATTCGATAAAAACCCTTGTCACTTGTGACAAGGGGAAAGGAGCTACTTTTACTAAAGTGGAGAAAGTAAGAATCCCTCAAGCTACATCTGAGTGGATTAATGTCCTTCAGCAAGGACCCATGCCACCCTTAGATTTATCCACACCATTAGCAGTAGGATTAAGTTTTTACTAGAATATCACCTGGGAAAAATCGCAATGGGAACTGGAGACAGAGAAATTAAAGAGGATAATTAAGGAGCAAGCTTGTCAACTTGAGTAGAAAACAAATCACATTGCAGTACTGGAGAGGAGAATTGAGCAGATCATAGAGTTGATTCCCCCAGCAATGACATGTAGGTCACCTTCCCTAGTTTATGCATTGTTCCTTAAAGAACAATTTGTTAATTTTTAGTTGACAAGTATTATTGAGGGATTAAATCCTTCCATTACTACACCTCACGAATTCTATGATGCCTTCTGGTCAGCACCTATGCCCATTAAGAATATATTATGTGAGTTATATCTACACAATCTAGCTGTGCCTAACAATAGAGAATGGAATTCACTCCTTTATGTAGGAGATGTGCAGTTGAGGGCAGTTATGTCTTGGATTCAAAATGAGATCAGTAGAGAGCACCAAGCTCTCCCATATTGAAGCAGTAAGGTTGACACACCCCTTATGTTGAGGCCTAAAGTTTAAAGCTTTAGGCAGATATTCCTTGACTGGATTTCAATCACAATGAATCCTAGTGGGTCTCGCAAGGTTCTTCCAGTCAGAGAACAAGGGTATGCAGATTGGGAACAACTTTCTTCACAAGATGTTGAGGCCACAATTGTAGCTTGTAGGTAGCGGTGGATGAGGATGCCCCATAACTTAAAAATTAGGGAGCCCCATTCTCCAAAAAATTTAACCCTTGCTACTCGTTGTGTTCCATGGTTTATAATGCTGGGCTACACACAGTTACATTATTGGATGCCCTTACGGTTTCAACCTCCAATCTTCCTACAGCTGCTGCTGGCAGTTAATGAGAATGCAAAAGAGCATGATATGGTTAAGGAAAGATAGAGGTTGGACAAACTTCAGAAAATCCATGGATACTTTAATCATGTTGTGGATGAACCAGGGGAGAAGAGCGTCACTGACCTGAGGCTTAGATCCAGGATTCAAAACTTCATGATTGCTGGGGACCAGCAATAATGTAGTTAGGGGGAATGATGAGCCTCCCAAAAGGCCATCTCTTCCATGTGTTTACTTTCCTTTTTTAGCATTTATTTTTCAGAAGCAGAAGACTTTAAACTTATGGTTTTTTATATATTTTTATATGGAAGGACATAAGTAGGTAAAATGGATGGTGAAAACATAATGTATTTTTCTTAAATCTAATGGATAGAAGTTGCAAGATATAAGTGATTGCATGTTGAATAGATAGTCCTTTTCCCTACGCTATGTTATGGGTAGTTTCCTTCTTGTAGCCGAATGTAGTGCAAGAATATTGAATGAAATATCACACTTCTTTCTTAGTATTAAATGATAAAATATATTTATGTGTCGAAAGTTATGTATACAAACTATTTTGTAGGAGTCAAGTTATGGCACATTCAACAATTCTAGCATGGTGTTGAAAGGGCCAATGACACCCGCTACCTTTAGAAGCACCAACATAAGCAAGGAATTAAGTAAATTGGTTAAAGATGGGTGTGTCACAGAATTCCCACGGAGGAACAAGTCAGTTTAGCTCCTGAGAAGACACCGCACACAGATTTAGAACTACCGCATGCTACATTCTGGGAGGAACTTGAAGACCTACTATTGCTATTTGAGATTTCTGTTATGGGCATGATGTATCCATTAGTGATCCTCATTAATGGAGTGATCCTATATTTAGGTTGTAGTGTAGTTCCTCCTTAAATAAGTGGAATTATGTAGTTCCATAGGAGAGAAGGAGAGAGTTAATTGATGTAATTTCTAGAATAGAATTTGATATTGTAGCACTGTTTATTTTCTAAGTATTTTTCCTCCATGAATGAATAGAGTGCAGAATTTGAGTTTCAGTCTCTTATCATAATTGCATTTCTATTCACTCATCCAAGGGGGCCCACTTGGTGAGTGAATCATTTTATTAGATTAGAAGTTATTTCTTTGCTTATTAAGAAGGAGATAGAACTCTATTGTTCCTGCAACCACTATTAATAGAACTGGTGCACTGTTCCTGCAGCATAGGCGAGCAGAGTAACCCCTACTTGTGATAACTATTTTAATAGCATAATTGTATTAAATAGAGATAGCATAGATTCCTGAAGCATAATGTATTTCGATTCCATAGGTTTAGCCATGAGAATCAAGGGAGTTTGAAGCATATACTTTGCGAACACCATTCCAAGTCTACGTCCCTGGTCGATAATTAAATGAGACTAAACAATCTACTTAGTAGCCATTTAGGGTGTCCAATCCTGAAATAGTAGTCCAATGATATGTGTTTCTGAGACAATTGTTTGGCCAAGAATTGACCATAGTCTTTTGTACCTTTCAAATATCTCAAAATTCTTTGTACTACAATAATGTGTGTCTCTTTTGGATTAGCAGAAAATATAGCAACAATTCAACCTGCTAATGCAATATCAGGTCTACTATGTACAACATATTGTAGCTTACCAATCATTGATCTGTACAGTGTTTGATTTACCTCTTTTGTATCATCATTCTTTGTCAACTTTTGTCTAGTAGCCATGGGTGTACTCACTGGTTTTGAATCTTCCATACCAAAAAATTTTAGTATCTCCTTGATATATTTTGATTGTGTAATATAGATATGATTCTTCATTTGATGTATTTGTAGTCCAACAAAGAATTTTATCTCACCAAACATAGACATTTCAAATTTAGTTTGCATCTCCTTTGAGAATGCCTTACATATCATATCTTGTCCACTAAATATGATGTCATCTACAAAAATTTCAGCCAATAAAATTCCTTTACCTTGCTCTATCTTCAAATACAGATTTTTGTTGTTATTAGTTCTTACAAATCCAATCTTCATCAAATAATTGTGCAACCTTTCATACATGCTCTTGTTTCTTACTTCAGTCCATATAACGACTTGTGCAGTCTGCAAACCATGTTCCTCTTACTTGGGTCAACAAATCCATAAGCTTGTTCAATATATACTTCTTCTAGTATCCCATTTAAAAATGTAGACTTCATATCCATTTGATAGACATTAAATCCTTTGTAGGTTTCATATGCAAGTAGAGTTCTTACACCCTCCAATCTTGCAACTGGGGTGAATGTCTCTCCATAGTCAATTCCTTCCTCTTGTGTATAACCCTTGCATACCAGTCTTTCTTTATTCCTTATGACCTCTCCATGTTCATTCAGCTTGTTTCTTAATACCCACTTAGTACCAATTACATTTTTGTTTTCAAGTCTAGGTACTAGTGTCCATGTATTAATATTTTCAATCTGGTCTATCTCTTCATTCATGGCTTGAATCCAGTCTTCATTATGCAAAGCATCTTTTACTGTCTTAGGCTCAAAATCACACAACAAACATCTATCTTCTCTTAATTTTCCTCTTGTCATGACTACTAAATCCTTTGATCCTATGATTTGATCAGGTTTATGGTTCCTTCTTACATATTTTTCCAAAGTAGGATCTTTCTCAGCTTCATTTTGATCGTTCAAGTTCAGTTTAGGGTGAAATTGTGACTCGACATCTCTATCAGATAGCTCAACAGTCACTTCATGTTACCCAGCAATGTCGTTCTATGTCTTCACAGGTGCAGATTGTTGCTCGACAACTTCAATTTCAGTTTCATTACAATCCTCTTCTTCAGGATATGTGAATATTCTATAACTTTTAGGCTCAATCATGCTTTCAGCTTCATTTCTTTTTGCATATTCATTAATTCTAACATTTTCACTTTCCACAATTTTGTTAGTGTTAGAATTCAAACATTTGTATGCCTTAATTTTGGTAGAATATCCAAGAAATATGCCTTCTTCTCCTTTAGCATCAAGTTTACCATTTCTATTATCCTTCAGTATAAAAAATTTGCTCCCAAAGACTTTGAAGTAACTTACAGTAGGTGCATATCTATACCATAGCTCGTAAGGTGTAAAATTTGTACCTTTCTTGACTTGTACTCTGTTAAGGGTATAAATATATGTGCTTACAACTTCTCTCCAATATTTCTATGCAACATTTTTCTCCGTCATTATTGTTCTGGCACAATCCATGATAGATCAATTTCTCCTTTTAGCTATACCATTCTATGGTGGCGTCCTAGGTGCTGACATCTATCTTTTTATCCCTTTGTCATTGCAAAACTTGTTGAAGTCGTTAGAAATAAATTCTCCTTCTCTGTCAGATCTTAGACATTTCAGGCTCTTACCTATTTCCTTTTCAAATTTTGCCAAGTACCACTTAAATAACTGAAATGCATCAGTTTTTTTCATTTAGAAACATAACAGTCATCATCCTAGAGTATTCATCTACAAATAAAATAAAATATTTTTCTCCATAGTAACTTTTCTCACCAATAGGTCCATAAAGGTCAGTATGAACTAATTCTATAATATTCTCAAAAGTATGAGTTTTTCTTTTAAAACTAGATTTAGTCATCTTGCCCAACTAACATTGCTTACACATTACATTCTCATGTTTCTTTAACTTAGGCAGCCCTCTTACCTTTTTCAATTTACTTATGCTTACCAAGTTATCAAAGTTAACATGACATAGCCTCTTATGCCATAGCCCAAGATCATTATATTGTGCAAACAAACATGTCTCTTTAGCTAAATCTAGATAAAACAAATTACCTTTTGTTTTCTCACCACCTCCAACTAATTCTCCATTTATATCATAGATCTTTGCTTTTCTGTGATGGAACTCAACTCTATAACCAGAAGTGTTTAGCTGTGAAAGACTCAACAAGTTATACTTAAGATCATCAACCCAGTATACATCATCACACCTAATCTTATTAGTCAATTGAATTGATCCTTTCCCTTTAACTGTATAAGGTGTGTCATTACCAAATTTAACATATCCACCTTTGCATTGATCTAATGTTTCAAATTTGTCCTTATCACAAGTCATGTGATGTGAACAACCACTATCAATAATCCAACGATCATCTTTACTTGTATAAGAAATTAGTGCAATTTTCTCATCATCATCAGAATCATCTTTCATTGCAACATACACTACTTCTATATCATTTTCATCAGATTTGTTAGATTCACTTTCAGAAGCTTCTTCAGCTATATAGTTGGATTTCTTACCTTTGTCTTTGTATTCCTTGTACTTTCTATAGTCTTGGTCATCCTTTTTGTCTTTAGACTTGGTGTCCCTTCTTTCATCCTTCTCATTCTTGTCAGGGCATCTAGCAGCAATGTGACCAACTTTGTTACAAAAAAAACAAATAATAGGAAGTTTACTTTTGAATTTTCCTTTTCCTCTTGCTAGTCTTCTTGCCATAAGTGCCTCAAGCTCTTCAAGATCATCATCTAAGGTGTTGTTTTCACTGTCCACACATTTCTTTCCTTTCTTAGATTTGCTAATGGCCAACTGTGACTTGAATGCAGTTTCAACAGCTTATGGAGTATAGTTGTCAAAATTTGACATCTCAAATGCAGTAAGTCTGCCTACCAGACTTTCCAGAGTTAAATTGTTATTAGTACATCTCAGTTCTTGTATTGTAGATACTCTAATAGCATAAATAGGAATACGTGTTCTCAGTACCTTGCTCATGATAGTATCATCATCAATTACTCCCTTAGCTCCTCTAATATCATTTACAACTTCCTTTATCCTATCATAGTATTGTACTATATTTTCTCCTTCCTGCATTTTTAAATACTCAAACTTACCTCTCAAGATTTCAGATTTGGCTCTTAGTACATTCGTATCACCACCATAGATAGTTTTAAGGGTATCCCACATTTGTTTTGTGCTTGTATAGTCTTTGATGTCCTCAAATTTATGATAGTTCAGAGATGATACAAGCTCCAGCATTTCTCGATTATGTTCATGCTTCTCTCTTAGTTCTGCAACATTCAGAGTTCCAGTAGAAGCTACATATTCTATTTCAGCATGTCATTTAGCAGATTCACCAATACCATCCAGATGAATTTTCATCAAAATTTTCCATGTAGGAAATTTTTCCTTGTTGATCTTTGATCCATCCCTTTTATACATCTTGATCTTTATCTCTAAGTACCTTCAAACTTTTCAAGAGAACACAACTCTGATACCAATTTTTAATATGAATTCATAATAACTTAGAGGGGGGGTGAATTTGTTATCCTCAAGTCTAGATGTGCCCATATAAAAATTTAAATCAACTTCAACAACTCAAATCTACCCGAAAGCGATAAACAATAAAAGTGTGCAGTTTACTGTATTAATGAAATAAGCTTACATAAACTTAACAGTAAAACACAACAATAACATTAACACATTTTGACACCATGATTTAACGTGGAAACCCAATATGGTAAAAACCACCAGTAACATGCTACCAAAATTTTACTCTTCTGAAGTAATTCCCTATGAGGAGCCAACCCTATTAAAGGTTACAAAACACACTGTCAAATGTCACCTGGTTAAAGAATTTAATCACCCTGTCAGTAGTGGCCATGTTAGAGGAATTAGAACATTCTAATCTGAATGTCACCTTATTCAGAGGATTTATACAATGACTGTTAGGTCAACCTGGTTAAAGGATTTGAACTGATACAATGGTTAGAAAGTAATCAGCAGGTGTGATCTAATTCATACAACTTAACTTGCAAATCTAGATCTAGTTTCAGCTCTAATGCTAATTCACTAAGTGGCCTCCATTCTCATCTCAAACTTCAAATCTTCTTGGAAATCTGTCAAGCAATCTCTCTTTGCTTCTCTATTCAGCCTTCTCTTCTTAGATCATGCCAATCAGTCAATTAACCATGCAACACTTTCCATTCCCTTCAATATCTTAACAATAACCACAGTAGGTTATATTATACCTCTTCATCTAGGTCAGATAAATCTTTTTCTGCTTAATCAAGATCGCAGATCTTAGGTTAGGTCAGATCCAACGAATCTTTCCATCTTTACATTTAATTTTTTTCTCCAATAAAGTCATTAATTAACCATTGAATCCATGCGCTAATAATGGTTTCCCGTGCATTAAATGAATATGGACCAATCTTAATTAATAATGCGTATTCCAATAAAATCAATTATCTTGGCCATAGATCTCAAATCTCATCAATAAACAAAATATTGATGCTCGGCCTTTCACTTTCTCCCTCGGCATTTCACTGGCGCTCGACATCATCTTTGCTTTGCTCGGCATCACCTTTTTCTTTTCTCGGCATCGACTTTTCTTTTCTCAGCATTGACCTTCCACTTAACTGTCAGTGCAAGATAAACAATGTATCACTTTGTCAAAGTGCCAGATGATCAAGTACCCTAGTTTATACTCATGCCTCAACCATTTCCTTGGTCTTCTTGTTATCCCAATCTCTTCAAATATTCATCAATCAATGGATGAGGTACTCAAACATATAGCGATAGTCTCACCAGTTAAGGTTTGACATCAATGAAAAAATAACAATTCTCTACATTGTAGCAATCTTTCCAACATAAGGAAACCAATTTCACCATGTTGGGCAATTAAGGGTTTGAAAATTAGAATTGGTAGCGACTTGTGCTACAATCAGAAAAAAATAGGATCTTGATATTGTTGATGGCTCACCATGAACCATAGGCAGTCTTCATAACACAAGGTTTTTCCTAATAGCATGTTGAAACTGCACGGTTGTCTTGCTTCCTGGAAAACAAGCAAAGAAAAAAGACAAAAAGAAGGAAGATAAAATGATAACACCTTATGATCATACAAAATAGGCCGCTATGATCCAATCCAAATAGATATGTTCTATAATAGTCCAAGGAGTTTCTGTGGAAAACCCATAAACCATACAACCTATAGTCTCAAATTAAAGCTTCAAACCCTAAAATATTTATTGGTTTGAAATGACAAGTCAGAACCCCCACAATCTCAACTTGACAAAGACAAAGGGCCTATAGAAGATCAAGGTAAAAGAGGGTCAAAAAGAAGAGGAATGATTGTGAAAAGAGCTTCTGTGGCTGTTGGATCTCCTCCATAAGAAGAGGGAGAATACATTCACACTACTATTATAGAACTTGGTAATACTGGTTAACGAAAAAAGTCCCCACCTGTTCATAAGGTTCACATAGGCCATGTCATTTTTGCTACAAGAATAAATCCTAAATCAGAAGCAAAATTAAATTCTTTTGTTCTCTTTTCTTTTCATTTTAACCTAGTTGTACAATAGTGACAGGAGTAGAATATGAGGATGACATCACCCTTGTAACCATTCTGTAAGGCATCTATTAAACCCCGGGAAAAAAATCCCTAACCTTAGGAAGAAAGTTTGTATGCACAGTGAGCTACTGTGCTAAGGAAAAGAATACAAATGAAAACTAAGAATTTACCTTAGTAAGATCTATCTCTGCCCCTTAATGCACTGAAATAGCTCCAAAAAGAAAGAGGGAATAGAATACATACATTTTTCACTCTACATTCTTTCATGGTAAAAGAAAACCTTCCTTACATTTTTCACTTGATGCTCTATCATGGTAAATAAAACCTCAGGGAAAAATTGTTCAAACTTCATCAGTCTTCTTAGAAGAAGCTTAACACAAATGAGAAAAATGGGAGGATGAGATTATTCACGAAAATGAGAAAAAGAGGAGGACAAGCTATAATTAGTGTTAGTTTAATGAGAACAACTTTTACATTCTACGATATCCATGTTGTAAAATTTGATTGTTTTATTTTTCTTGTAAACTTAGTTTCGAAATTGATTTTTTTCCTTGCCTTTTTTTTGTTCCAACAAATAGAAACTCAAATAAATAGAATTTATTCAATTTAAAAATTATGCTCAAAATTACAAATCTTATAATACACATTGGAACATAAAAATTCTCAAATTTTATTGGTCAATCTAGTTGTATTTTAGCACTCTAATGAATGCATAAGTATTCCTTGGCATACTAATAATTTGATCAAATAGGAGTAATATTGTGCGTAATCGGTTGAAATTATGACAATATGAAGGAGAGAGTTGTATAGTACGAAATTTTCCACTACTACTTTGATGTTTTTGTCTCCACATTTATTATTACAACTACAAAGGTTAGTTAAAATTTGGATTTTATAGTGGATGTGTTCTAGTCTACCATGTTGATGTACCTTGGAGAGTAATATGAAATGGATAATAATAGATGATAATAAATAAGAAGATGAATTATTTAATCATCATTTTTAAAAATTAAACTACATAAAAAAATATTTAACTATTTTTATTACAATCAATATATATTTATTATGTTCTTTAAGAACATTAAATAAAACATAATATAGTTTTGTTTAGTAAGAAAATAAAAATAGAGAACCAATACTTTTGGATAGCACAAAAAAAACTAGTGTAGATTCAAATGAGGTGTTTATGTGGGAACGTGTGATAGGGAAAATGATAGGGGAAGGTTATGAATTGGGTCATAGGTGGCTTGCAGGAGACCATGCATAAGGTTGGGTAGGAAGGAGGAAGGATTACTAAAAGACATGAAAGAGGTGCATATTCTTAAGACGAGGACCCATAGGAGGGTGGGTTCCCCACTGATCCAGACAGGAACATCAAGCCATCTGAAGGGCTTCAAAAGGAAGAAACATGAGGGGTCTTGGGTAAAGCTCCAACAAAATCATGGCCTTGGTCCTCCCTTTTTGGGATTAAACTAAGTGGAAAATTATTTTTTCCTCAAGTCAATAACATCTTAGACCTAAGTAGACCGAAAAGCCCTTGAGGACAAAACTTGAAGTGTCTCCCCTATTTTGGACCACAATCTGAAGCAGAAGCTCCAAGATTTTTACCAAGACACTAATCAGACTTCCCCTTCCCCTCAGATATCTCAACCCCATGACATAGGCAAGGATGAAAGGCAATATAGTGAGTTCTGTTGTTATATGGCTAAACAGGGGAAGATAATTGGCTGGCGCAAATTCAATGTCAAAAAAGGAAAGATGGGGATGATAAGAGAAATCATAAACCCCAAGGTTATTGAAGGAGAGGGAGGTCATATCAAGATGGATGAGCTTATTGACCCTTCTTTGGTGGTGCTCATTGATAATACCAGGGAGTTTAAGATGGACCTGCTAAATAATAACTAAAATAGCATGGTTGATAATTATAGAACCATCAAATGGCTATTCCACGAAGTGGAGGATCTTAAAAAAAGGGTTAAAGATAACAAAAGGGATAAAAATGAAAGGACAAATGAGGATCAGGAGAGCCTAAGCGACAAAGTGAAAAAGATGGAGGATAAAATGACTAAGGTAGAAGCTACATTAATGAATATAGCAGAGTAGAGCTATAATGTCCTTAAGGCATCCAAAGAGCATACCAACACCATCATTGATAATTTGGAGGCTAAATTAGATGGGCTAGAGGTGGCCAACATGGAGATGGACACAGAATAGAATACTGAATAGGGTCCTGGCTAGAGAACCATAGCTAGAACCAAGAAGATTAAGGACAAGGACTTTGTGTTGGATCTCCAAAATATCAAGGAGTTAGAGGCCAATATGGAGTTGCTCGAGGCCAAGGCGGCCACACTAATGGTGGATTTATTATGAGGCTCCCTAGTATTTTCTGCTGACCTTGTTTTTCCTAATTTGTTAGAAGCTGTCTGTTTTTGCTCTGGCCTTTGTTGGCATGTTCTATCTTTCTTATTTATTCTATTTATATTGAGCTTAACATAACTGTTAATTTGTTTTGGGTTTCAGGAGCCCTGTAAAACCTATTTTACTTAATCAAAAACATCTCAGACCTAACTTCATGATGGTATGCTATTTCAATCCCAAACCTAGTATTTGACCATAATATCTCCCTTATGAGCCTTTCATTGGTAGGTAAGTTAAAGGGAACTGGACCTAATATTGATCTGGTTAGGGCTTTTACTAAAAATAAATGGCACTTGAAAGTTTAGGTTGAGATCAAAGCTATGCCAAAGGTTTTTTTCATTTTCTTTCTCTTGTGAAGAAAACTTATCTAATGTTTTATTTAGAGGTCCTTGGGTGATTAGGAATTCATCACTAGATTTGTAGAGATGGGACCCTAATCTATATTTGAATTATTTCATCTTTCTTAAAACCCATATTTGGGTGAGGATCTTGGGTTTTCCACTAGAATATTGGTGTGAAGATTTTTTTAGCAGTGTAGCTAGCTCTTTCAGGGAGCTTCTATCAATTGTTCTCATGATAACAACCACAAAGAGAATGGTTTATACTAGAATCAGCATTGGTGTTGACCAAGATACAAATATTACATCCTTTATGGAGATTGTGTCTAATTTGGGAAAATGGGTTCAACTAGTGTAATTTAAAAATTTTCCCTTTGTCTATTTCCTTTGCAAGAAATTTGGGCATTAGGCACAAAAGTGCCCATTGCAGGCTAATAATGGGAATGCCTAGAAAAAGGTAACTAAGAATTGGGTCTGGATAGAGAATAAAGTAATATGAATCAATAAGAAGGTAAAGTGTGTGATAATAATATTGACAAAAACCCTAGTAATGTGGAGATCCTAGAGGCTCAACAAAAGATTGAGCCAAAAAGACTTCACACTAAGCAAAATCCTGATAGGGGGGAAGGATGAGAAAGAGAATCAAGTAAGTTCCCTTTGTAAGGTTTGTAATCTAGATCAAGAGACATCCTAAAATGAAGAAGAATAGAAGGATTTGGAAGGGCCCCCTCTCAAGTTGAACTTAGATCAGAATTCAGAGGAGGGAAAAATATTAGAGGGAAAGAATGGCAATGGGGATGGTGATTCTAACTCCTACGCCAAGGAAACATAGTTGTTATGGGAAGATGATTCTCATTCATGTAATAATTTGGATTATAGTTCATCTATGTTGTTTGGAACTCAAAGGTCTCTAGATTTTGTTAAATCGACCTTCTGAGAAGATGATCCCTCACCTATTTCTTTTCCCAAGGTGAAGATGAATAGGAACAAGGATCCAATGAAACAAGAAGAATATAAAGAATGCCTTGGAGGAAGAGGGATCCTTCACACTTGTTGAAAAGAAGAAAGGAAGAAATTTTTTTCCTCGGGCTGGTGTCTCTACTAGGAATAGGCTAAAGGAAGATGTTGGTACACACAAATGCCCACCGGGAAGAAAATCTTCTAAATGGCACAAAGAGAAAGAGTGTCGTTAGAATATAGAGGATGGTAGCGAAAAAACCATCTTCGATGTTTGTTCCCCAAGTAAGAGATGAAAATGATTTCCTAGAACATTAGGGGACTTAATGGTTCCCATAAGAAGGATATTCTTTGGAATCTTGTAAGAGATCATAGGGTGAAATAAAGAAGATAAGTAGAGTTTTCGTGGAACTTTTACATTTATTTGATTTCGTGAAAAAATATTTTATGAAGTAGGGTCCTACTTCCAAAAAATGTGGTGACATTTTTCTTAAGGATCCCAAGCTAAAATTCAAACAAGATCCCATGAGGCATTGGACACCGAGCCGCTTTTTGCAAAATGAGACTCTATTTTAAAAAATTTCCCCATTCTAAATGTCATCCCATTTTACAATGGGGTGACGTATGGAACGTGGTCCCATTCCTAAAATCTTGTTATTTGAACTAGTGGGAGGTATTTTTTACAAACATCACCCGAGTCCAGCACTTCACCTTATTTTTCTTCCAGCCAAAAATGTCTCCAGCTAGTCCCTTTTTTGGTTTTTTTTCAAATTTATTGTTGTTGTTTTGTTGTTTCAAGTAGTATTTGTCAATTTATATGACTATTTGTTAATTTTTATTACAATAAATTAATTTATATGTTAAATTTTTAAATTTTATTATAGAAATGTAAAAAAAATAGGTTTCATTAATATATTTGTCTTTTTCATGTATTCATGACATATGTACACACACTGAAACAACATATTAAAGAAAATTAACAACCTAAAATACAAACCTCAAACTAGTAACTTTGAATCATAACCTTAAATAAAATAACTCACAATCAAATGCCTAAATAAATAACCTACAATCGTAACCCTAAATAAATAACTAACAATCAAAACCCTAAACAAATAACTCACAATAGAAAACCTAAATGAATAACTTTCAATATAGAAACCGTAAACCAATAACTTACAATAAAAATTGTAAAGAAACTTAACACCTAGAACTAAAATCCTATATACATCAATCACACACACTAAATAAATAAATAACATTTATAATAGAATTCAAACCAACCATTAAATATTAAGATAAAAAATTATATCCTAGAGGCTCTAGAGGGTCTATATATTTGTACCTATATTCTCAATTACCATTCATTAAGACACATTATGTATTTGAGTCCCATTATGACCTATTATGTATCCTAGGAACCCTTAGTACTCCTTATTACAACTATGACCCTTGAGAACCCATTAACGTATCCACGCCCTAGTACCCCTTTGGGCCTATAATGTATTCTTGGACCCCTTAGCACCCATTATATATCCTAGGAACATTAATGACTTCTTATTACACATTAGTACCTCCTAATCTGTATTAGGACCCCTTAGTAACCCTTAGAGTCCCTTAATACACATTAGGACCCCTTGGTACCCATTATGTATCTTAAGGGGTCTAAAGGGGTCCTGAGGGGTCGTAGGACATATTAATGAGTCTTTGGACCATTTAGGACCCCTTATGACCCATTAACATTTTGTAGGAATTTTTAGTACCCATTAGGATCCCTTTGGACCCATATGGTATCATAAGGGGTCATCTGTGGTATTAGGACTCATTGACAGCTCCTATGACCCCTTAGGAGGCATCATGTATCATAATGGGTGCTAATGTGTCAAAAGACCATTTAGGACCCATATATCCCCTTAGCATGCATTAAGTCCCCTTAGGACTATTTAGGATCCCTTAGTTTAATGTTTCCAAGGAACCCTTAGTACCCATTACAAACCATTATTTATGATAAGGGATCATAAGAGGCCGAAGGACCCAATAATGGGTTATAGTTGAAAATTTATGACCCCTTAGGAACTAGTAATGTGTCTTAGGACCCCTTAGTATGCATTAAGACCCCTTGTGACCCATTACTATATCATAAGACCCCTTACTATGCAAAGTGGGACCCATTAAGACCCATTGTATATCATAAGGGGTTCGTAGGTTATGTAGGACCCATTAATGATTTTTGGACCATTAATGACTCCTTAGGGCTCAATAATGGGTCGTACGACCCCTTACTATGCATTAGGACCCATTATGTATGATAAGGGGTTGTAAGGGATTGTAGGAGCCATTAATGGGTCATAGGACCATTTGTCACCCCTTATGACCCATTAATGTATCCTAAATCCATTTACTACCTCTTAAGACTGATTAATGGGTCCTTATAACCCCTTGGGACCCATTAGGACCCCTTATGACCCATTATGTATCATAAGGGGTCGTAGGACCCATTAATGGGTTCTAAGACCATTTATGACTACTTAGGCATGAGTAATGGGTCACATGACCCCTGATAACCCCTTAGTAACCCTTAATAACTATTGGGACCCCTTTGGACTCATTACAACCCCTTAGAATACATTAATTGTCTTAGGACACTCTTGTAACACCCCAAAATTGGTATCTTGCAACCCTAACCAATTTTGTTGCATTTGTCTTTCTTTTGGATCATCAAAGTCCTATTGTACTAGGCAATTCAGAGTTTTGACTGACTCTACTTGACCTGAGTGTCAAATGCAGAAAATCTTAAATTTGCATTAATCATACATTATATTTAATTCCTAAATATCTATTGGCTAAACAAACCCTATGATTGAATTAATTTAATTATAAAGTCCTAGCACTTTAATTAAATTTAATTCACCCCATTTAGCTAAAACACATAAAAAGAAATTAAATAATATTTAATTATTAAATAAATATCCTCATTTCAATAATTGAATTTAATTATTCAAATAATTGAGAAAAACATATATATGAGGTCATACTTTATTTAATTAATTAAATATTCTCTCAAAATCTTATCTTCAGTTCAGAAATGGAAACTTTGAATTAACTGTGCTTTAAAGAGAAAGAAAATAGTTAAAATCAAATAAAATAGTTAAAATCAAAGAAAGGAAATAGTTAAAGCAAAGGGAAAACAATTTATTGTTTTCTTTCAAATAAAGCTTTCTAATTTGAACTGGCTTTTCTATCTGTTTTATTTCAAAAAGAAAAGTTTCTATTCTGAACAACCTCTGAGTCTATAAAAGAACTCCCATTTCTCATTCAAAATCCTTCCTGAATTTCTAGTCATATGCATTGTTAGAATACTGAATTGTTGCTACATTCTTAGCTCATAATCTCATATAGAATAATCTCATTTTGCAATAGATTAATTTCAATTTCTAGAATAATCTCATTGAAATCATGGCATAGTTTTAATCTCACTTCTAGTTTAAATGGATCATTTAGATTAATCTTGCATGTATCATTTCTAGATTAATCATTGCATTGCATTCACGGAAGCATAAATCCTTCATTCTAGATTGGTCTATGGTTGTGAGACTCTCATTCTGAGAGCTATTTCGAAACCCCATCTGGATAGAAGGCAACAGGTCGAATCATACAAACAGACAAGATGAATAATCTCATATTCATTCTTGTGTGTATCTGATGAATAAGGACTATGTTGAAGCGTATGGTTGATTAAAAAGGACAAATCTACCACATAAATTTTTGGTGCCCACCATGGGGCAGAACATCTATTTCTGTCATCACATTTGAATTAGTTTTGAAAATCTTGGGATCATGTTTGTACTCTGATTTTGCAGGTAAAACAACACATTTCATCTTTGTTTGAGCGTGGAGAAAGTTCAAAAATTTCTTCTATCTTCTCTCTATTGCTCTCTTAGTATTTTTGAAGCTCTCATTTTGAGCCAAATCTGACTACACCATTGTGTATGGAACATCGTTTCGGTTGAAAATGATTGTAAACATGCCTATACTTGTCAAAAGTTGAATCTATGGCAAAAATATTTTGCCCAAGAAGGTCATACAACTTGTTGCACAAAAATTGAGGCAGATTTTAGATTTTTTTGCATGTAGCCTGACGTAGATTTTAAAAAAAAATAAAAATAAAAATAAACTAGATTTTTTTCACTATGTTAAATTTGACGGTCGTCAAACCGTCATTCCCCATGACCTTCTGTGATAGCCATGAAATCATCAAATTTAAACTCACAGGTTGATGATGTCAGCAGGATTTGAAAAATCTTTAGCCTTCACCATTGAGCTTTTAGAATTTGTAGTCTAACTTGAAACGATCATATGTTGCTCATTTTAGGTCCAAATTGAGTGCAATTTTTTTTTTTTGGGTAGAATTGTCTAAAGATTTCTGGGTGTTTCTTAGTTTCTAGATTTTGGTCACATATTTATTAGAAATATTAGGTTTTCATCACTGTACCTGTCTAATCCTCTGTTTTATAGCTTCCAAAGTCACATACGAGCTCATACGGTAACATTTTTTATTGCAATTTTTTTTGAAAGTGTATTATTTTCTATGTACTTTCTAAATATATGATCTATTTTCTGATATTTAGATTTTGATAATAAGGACTAATCTTTGGCTTTGATTTTAATGTGATTATCTTTTGTGTACAACCTAACAGTGGTTTGCAAAATGTTATCCAAGAAGAATAAAACACAAACTACTCATGAATTGGTTTAGAAGGTTGCCTTTGATCGATAGAACACAAAACATTGTGCTTGCATCTTATTTTTGATTTCTTAAAATAGGAACCCACATGCAAGACTTATTAAAATGAAGATTTGTTTGATGTTTTACGGATGAAAATAATGTTAGGAAACTATGCTCTCACCTTTTTGGGATGATCAAAAATCCAAAAATATTATTGTCATTTTCTTATTCTTCTTGATGTGTCTTCTAGTTTTGTAAACCCAAAGAATTGCATGGACGTATCCTCTCCCCTCACCTTTGTGGATCTTGGGTGTAAGAGAAATCTATACAAATCCTTTAGCGTGGCTACCTCCCAAGTGCTTTAATAGAGCCGGTGAGAGTGGATTTCCCAACCGGTAACAGGCTAAAGCCAAGCCCTTCCGAACCGATATATAAAAAATGCCATTGTGATTAATCTCATAATGGATAGGTGTGAATTTGTTGTGGCAACCAAAATCTCCTCTAGTAGCCTAATGTTGCATTAAAGTCCCTACATTGTTAAGGTGAAAACCTTGCTTTGAAAGGATTGGGAGATCCCCCTTAATTGGAAAAATGACTTGATCACAATGACCTGAACGGATGTCCTTACTACAAACTATTATTATAGTATTCAAAAAACCCTCTATCTGTTGGCGTGAAAGGTCAGAGACTGACTAAGATGCCCCACACTTTTATGGATCTTAGTAGAGACAACAACCCTTTGGGAAGCAATTCCTTTGAGGTTCAAAACTTGGTGTGCCTGAGAAGTGAGTGCACATGTAAGGAGGAGCCCGTGCCTCCAAGATTCTAAGTTGTCCACTATGAAAAAGCGTAGCTAAAATTCAGTTCAAGTGGGGATTCAACAGATACTGCCTTGGCTATCCTAAGATTGTGTGTTGGAAAGTGACAATGCAAGCAATTGTTATTTTGTCATTGTTGTCAAACCTTAACTAGTGAGACTATTGTTATCTGTTTGAGTACCATACCTACTGTTGCTGAAGAATATTTAACAAGAAGACCAAGTGAATGGTTGAGTTAAGGCAATTAAAAGGGTACTTGATTAGTTGACACTCTGGCAAAGTAATTAGTTTTTTATCTTTCAAAGACAGTTTTTATGGCTATTCTGTGGCGAGAAAAGTTTGGCTTGTGCCAAGAAAAGTTGTTTGTGATGAGAAGATTTGTTCAATGCCAAGCACCAGTGAAATTTGCCAAGTGGAAACAGTGATGTTGGTTGACTTACAGTAATTGAATTAATGATGAGATTTGAGATCTCTGGCCGACTTAGTTAATTTTATTTGGATATGGAATGTTAACTAAAGATTGATCCACGACATTTAATGTATGGGTAACTGTAATTAATGCATGGTTTCAAGATTTAATTAGAGACTACTTTGGAGAAGTAAATGTAATGCAAAGATGGAATGATCCATTGGATCTAACCTAACCTAAGATCTACGATCTTGTTTAAGCGGAAAAATATTTATTTGACCTAGACAGAGAGGTATATGATAACCTCAAGGGTTATTTATTTAGTATGTTGAAGTGTGCTACTGAATGTGTAGTACATGTGTGTATGCAAGAGGATTGCATAGTTGATTTACTGTTTGGCATGATCTAGCAGAGAAGGCTGAATATAGAAGCAGAGAGTTGCATGTGTGATTGCTTGACAGATTTCCAAGCAGATCAAAATGTTGAAATGACAATGCAGGCTATCCAATAAGTTAACATTAGAGCTGTAATTAGATCTGAATTTGCAAAGTAAGTTKTATGTATCAGATCACAACTGTTGATTACTTTCTAACCATTGTATCAGTTAAATCCTTTAACAAGGTTGACCTAACAGTCGTTTGTATAAATCCTCTAACAAGGTGACATTCAGGTGGAATGTTCTAAGTCCTCTATCAAGGCCACTCCTGACAGGGTGATTAAATCCTTTAACTAGGTCACACCTAACAGTGTGTTATTGTAACCTTTAACAGGGTTGGCTCCTCATAGAGCTCACTTCAAAAGAGTGAAAACTTGGTAGCATGTTACTGGTGATTTTTCCCATATTGGGTTTCCACATTAAATACTTGTGTCAACTTGTGTGAATGCTTATGGTTTTTTTTACTATTATGTTTTTACAAGCAATTTTAATAGACACTAAACTGCATGATTAAAGTTGTTGACATTTGCTACTGTTGCCGAGTAGAGCTGAAATACAGAAAATTTGTATTTGCTACATCTAGACCTAAGGATAACTGATTCACCCCTCCTCTCTTAGTTATTCTAAATTTATTCTAACAATTGGTATTAGAGCATTGGTCTCCTAAAAATAGTTTGAAGGTACTTGGAGTGAAAAGATCAAGATGTATAAGAAGGAGGTTCCCAAGCTGAACAAAGATAACTTCCCTGCATGGCAGAGTTTGATGAAACTGCATCTAGCTGGTATTGGAGATGATGCCAAGTGAATTATTGAAAATGACTATGTATCACCTTCTACTCCTCTCATAGCTGCAAAACTAAAAGAAAAGCAAGACACAATCAAGCAATGTTGGAGATCGCCTCCTCATTGAGCTATTCAGAGTTTGATGATATAAAGAGCTGCACAAATACAAAGGAGATGTGTGACAAACTTGCAACTATCTATGGTGGAGACACAAATGTGCTAAGAGCTAAATTAGAAATTCTAAAAGGTAAGTTTGACAAAATGAAAATGCAAGAAGGAGAAAATGTTAATCAATATTATGGTAGAGTAAAAGAAGTAGTAAATTCCATTAGAGGAGCTAATGGAACAATTGATGAGAACACTATTATGAGCAAGGTACTAAGAACTTTACTTCCTATATATGCTATTAGAGTTTCTACAATTCAAGAACTAAGATGTACTCCTAACAATAATCTAAATCTGGAAAATTTGATAGGCAGACTCACTGCATTTGAACTATCAAATTATGATAACTATAATCCACAAGGGATTGATTCTACTTTTAGATCACAGTTGGTTCTCAATAAATCTAAGAAAGGAAAGAAACATGTGAATAGTGATAGTGACACTACTGATGATGATCTTG
>MU223345.1:106390-117248 GCA_018584345.1 Thuja plicata | reverse complement strand
GGTGAAATAAAATTCTTTGTTGGCTTACAAATTTATCAAATGAAGAATGGTATCTATATCACTCAATCTAAATATATCAAGGAGATACTAAAAACTTTTGGAATGGAAGAGTCCAAACCAGTGAGTATACCCATGACTACTAGACAGAAGCTGACAAAAGATGATGACACAAAAGAAATGAACCAAACACTCTATAGATCAATGATTGGTAAACTACAGTATGTTGTACACAGTAGACCTGACATTGCCCTAGCTGTTGGAATTGTTGCAATATTTTATGCTAACCCCAAGGAAACTCACATGATGGCAGTATAAAGGATTGTAAGATATTTGAAAGAAACTAATGACTATGGTCTATACTAAAAGAAGAATGACAAGTTTGAACTCAGAGTTTACACTGACTCTGATTGGGCTGGAAATGTTGAAGACAGGAAAAACACTACTGGTGGAGCATTTCTTTTAGGAAAAAGATTGATTTCATGGACAAGCAATAAATAGAACTGCACCTCACAATCTATAGCTGAAGCCGAGTATGTGGCAACAACAGTCAATTGTTCTAACATTGTGTGGTTGAAGATACTACTGAAAGGTATGAAGGAAGAAATCACTAACCCAGTTGTCATATATTGTGATAACATGAGTGCCATTAATATTTCTAAAAATCTTGTTATGCACTCAAAGACAAAGCATATAGCTATCAAGTATCATTACTTGAGGGAGCTAGTTCAGAATAAAGAAGTGAGACTAGATTATGTGAACACTAAAGAACAACTAGTAGACATATTCACAAAAGCACTACCCAAGGATGCTCATGAGTATCTATGAGGTAAAATGGGGTTGATTCCCCTAACTGAGGCTAATTAAGTTTTGTATGGTACTGTTGCATCAAATATTACATTTAGAATACTTGACACATTGATGGATAGTTAGTCACACTTTAGGATGCTGACTAAAGTTGTGAAGTTGGACAAGGACAGAAAAAAAACCAGTCATAATTAAGATGATAGGATCAACATGATACTGAAGATCTACTTCATAATTATTTTGACGTCTTTGGCATTGTTGTCAAAGAGGGAGAGATTGCCTAAGATTGCCTAGAAGAAGAGATTACATGAAGGAAGAAGTACATAGAGGCAAAAGTTACTATTGAAAACATTGAAGTGATTACCTACTCAGAGGGAGTCTACAAATGTTTAGACACATATGATTATAGTGTGATTACAGATACAGAGGGAGAAATTTTTTATAGATGAGAATCAGAATGAAGCTAAAGACGTTAATGAAGATTTTTTCATATCAAGGAACACAGTTGACTTTTTTTTGGATTGTATGGTAACTATGCTTGTTAAAGCAGTGTTTTAATATTTTGTATTGCCATGAATGCCAAAGAGGGAGATTGTTGGAAAGTGACAATGCAAGCAATTTTTATTTTGTTATTGCTATCAAACCTTAACTGGTGCAACTATTGTTATCTATTTGAGTACCATATCTACTATTGATGAAGAAGATTTACCAAGAAGACCAAGTGAATGGTTGAGTTAAGGAAATTAAAAGGGTACTTGATCAGTTGGCACTCTGGAAAAGTAATTAGTTATGTATCTTTCAAAGATAGTTTTTCTGGTTGTTCTGTGCCGAGCAAAGTTTGGCTTGTGCCGAGAAAAGTTGCTTGTGCCGAGAAAAGTTGTTTGTGAGGAGAAAATTTGTTCAATGTCGAGCGCCAGTGAAATTGCTGAGTGGAAATAGTGATGTTGGCCGACTTACAGTAATTGAATTAATGATGAGATTTGAGATCTCTGGCTGACTTAGTTAATTTTATTGGGATATGTAATGTTAATTAAAGATTGATCCACACCATTTAATGTATGGGTAACCGTAATTAATGCATGGTTTCAAGATTTAATTAGAGACTACTTTGGAGAAGTAAATGTAATACAAATATGGAATGATCCATTGGATCTGACCTAACCTAAGATCTACGATCTTGTTTAAGTGACAAAAGATTTATCTAACCTAGACAGACAGGTATATGATAACCTTAGGGGTTATTCATTTAGTATGCTGAAGTGTGCTACTGAATGTGTAGTACATGTGTGTATGCAAGAAGATTGCATAGTTGATTTATTATTTGGCATGATCTAGCAGAGAAGGCTTAATATAGAAGCAGAGAGTTGCATGTGTGATTGCTTGACAGATTTCCAAGCAGATCAGAAGGTTGAAATGACAATGCAGGCTATCTAGTAAGTTAACATCAGAATTGTAATTGGATCTAAATTTTCAAAGTAAGTTGTATGTATCAGATCACAACTGTGGATTACTTTCTAACCATTGTATCAGTTAAATCCTTTAACAAGGTTGACCTAATAGTCATTTGTATAAATCCTCTAACAAGGTGACATTTAGGTGGAATGTTCTAAGTCCTCTAACAAGGCCACTCCTGATAGGGTGATTAAATCCTTTAACCAAGTCACACCTAACAGTGTGTTATTGTAACCTTTAATAGGGTTGGCTCCTTACAGAGATCACTTCAGAAGAGTGAAAACTTGGTAGTATGTTACTGGTGGTTTTTCCCATATTGGGTTTCTACGTTAAATACTTGTGTCAACTTGTGTGAATTCTTATGGTTTGTTTTACTGTTATGTTTTTACAAGCAATTTCATTAGACAGTAAACTGCATGATTAAAGTTGTTGATATTTTCTACTACTAGTGAGTAGAGCTAAAATACAGAAAAGTTTTATTTGCTACATCTAGACCCGAGGATAACTGATTCACCCCTCCCCTCTCAGTTATTCTAAATTCATTCTAACATTGTGATGTGTCTGTTCTGGTACTATAAACAATCTCCATGATGTGTTTTGTGTGTGTTTACTGAAACAACAACAAGAACAACAATCAAATGATCTAGAAAAATGTAAACTTTGGATATTTGCCTATCTTTTCTTGTCTGAAACTCTATCAAAACTCTGCCAAAACTCTGTCAAAACTCTATCAAATTTGTTTCAAAAACTTGTCAAAACTTGGTCTTTCATTGGTCTATCCTACTACATTTAGTCTATTTTGAAATTTGCACTATCATAATGCTTCTGCTAGTTCGCTTGTAACCGCAATCTATTGTTAGTCCAACCTATCGCTATCTTGAAATCTGATGTTGTTACACTTGTCCAATTGACCAACTCCTTTGTTCAATCTTATCATCTTTGTCTACGTTGTCCTTGTTCTAAGTTATGAGAGTAGGTTTGTTAACCTTGACTCAAGATCGGAGTCTTTTTCTATCTCCTTCTTAGTTGGATGTTTTTCTCTTGGTCTCTTTGGTCTTGGACTTGGATAACACTTTAGGTATCATCACAGTTTCGTTCAAGCGAATCAAATTATTTATGCCTGTGCGAACTAGAAGTCATTTTAAGGAACTCTGGAGACCTATCACCTTGCTATCCAATTTTATATTCTGCTAAGAAGGTTCTGTCTGAATCTTCACAAATCCATGCTTTCATCAACATCACTACTAATCTATCTTTGATTGCAATCTATTCACACTCTGACTCATTTTTGTTTCAATATATAACTTTTTTGTGCTAGTCCAAGTGACCCACTATCTATTTCAATCTTATCATCTATGTCTTCACTGTCCTTATCCTAAGTTGCGAAAGCAGGTTTGTCAACCTTGACTCAAGATCAGAGTCATTGCTATATGTGTCTCAGTTAGACATTATCTCCTTTGTCCTTTGGTCTTGGACATAATCAACACTTTAGATATCACTTCATCACATGTCAATCAATCAACTGATTCATCATACCTTCTCTTCAATCTTCTTAGCAAGCACATCAAGACAATCTTACAATGTCTAAAAGAAAAGAAGAGATTCTTAGGGAAACTTTATTAAATCAACTTCAAACTTTGGAATCTCAACTACAAGGATTAAAGGGGAAAAAGGATACTTCATTTGATGAGTCCTCATTAAGATCAACCTATCCTTTATTATTCTATCATGATTCTTATATCTCCACACTTCCTTCCAACATGGATAAATCTTGGTATGAAAATCCCATCTTTGATCAAGAACAATTTTATGACAATCCCAACTTTGATCAAGAGAATGTAGAGGAAGCTATGACAACATCAGATGAAATCCATTTCTATCCACAAAAGAAGGATATTGCAAGTAAAGAAGCATCTATTTATCCTTTAGAGATAATATTTACTCCTTTGGGACAATCTTATCAATCAGCATTGGAGGAACTTCTTGAGCATAATCTCATCACATTGCCTCCAGCCACATCATGTGGATTCAAATTCTTGAGTAACTATTGTGCATATCATCAAAGAAATAAGCATAAAAATTCATCTTGCATGGAGTTGAAACATAAAATCCAAGATCTTCTTGATGATGGCATAATTAAACTGAACAATCCTAATGATTTATCTAAAGAAGAACAAGATACTAATATCAAGCGTGATCAATATCAGGAATCCATGTCTAGCAATGGTTCGCATATCCCTTCTACTTCCTCGACCATTCCTATATCTTCTAAAGCTTCACAACCAACTTCATCATCTCTATCAAGAACTAAGCCTAATGATGACTATGTTTACTCTCAAGGACTACCTCTAAAAGAGATCCAAGCTAATCAGCATATAGATGCAAGCCTTTCTCAGGTTTCAAAGATCATAGACCCCAAGCTTCCATGTGCTTCAACACTTATCATGCCTACTCAAAATGTTACTCCATTAGCCTTTCAAGAATCCCTCATGCATATCAAAACTCCCACCACATCCATAGAAGTGGCTTCATGTCAAGAGGAGAATCCACACTGTGAAGCAACAAGTATCAGCAATGATCAAGATCAAGACACCATCCATCCTTATCCAATGGTTGACCAAAGTCACACATCTCAAGAGTCTCATGATGATTTTATCATCCCCTTCCATTTCTTCCTAGAAGAAACTCTTACATCTCCTATATCTTATCCATCTCCCAAGCAAGATCAGGATATCATTTCCACCATCTCTAAGGAACCTATTAAAAATCAAGAGAAAGGTACCCTTTGTACACCATCTAAAGATCCTTGCCAAGATCAGAGAATCCCTTCATCTCCTTGTCATGCTCCTCCATATCCACCTCAAGAAAACATCATTCCTCCAAATCCCTTGCAGAAAAATAAATCTCCTGAAGCTTCAGCTGCTCCTATCAAAGCTACTCATGCACCTATTAATATAAAGGTAAATTCAAAAGAGAAGAGCCTTGGTCATGCATCTCACTCTAAAGATGTTGATATCCCCTCCACACTTTACATACCTCCATTCAAATGTAAGAATCATTATTATCCATATTCCAAATCCATCCTTGGTCCTTATATCTCAAAGCTGAGACCATCAAACCTTCCATATATATTGGGTCCTTATGTCCCCCCATCTACCATGCCTTTCAATACTAGCTTGTCATCCACTTACCCTATCTCCTATCAAGATCAACAAAGACATACATCCTTGAATTCTCCCTATCACCCAATCCATATGAACTAGTCATATCATCCGTATTCATCCATAATTCCTCAGTCTTTTGGAACCAATTTGGATGTACAATGAAGAAATCAGCAATACAAGAATCCACCTACATATGTTCAGATCACTATGTCCCATCTAATCGACATGTGACTACAAAAAAAAAGGAAATATCCAAGAGACCACATAGGTCCACTGAGCAAAGAACCAAATCAAAGAAAATATGGGTTCCTAAATCCATTATGACAGAAATGTGTTGTAAATCATCTGATACAAACAAAAAATCAAAAGCTATGTGGATTCCTAAGTCTCTTTTAAAGGACTTGGATACAAAAAGAAAAATTTATGTGGACTCCCAAGTCTCTCTTAAAAGGCTTGAACAAAAAGGAAAAATCAGAATTGGTGTCCAAGCTTCCAAAGGCTTCCACTCCATCTCCTTTTAAACATTTTTCATCTCCTAAACCTATTTTGGTCCTCATGTCCCAAAATCCATTGTTTTGAATATGTCTTCATCCATCTTGGATCCTCATATACCAAGATCCATATCCATAAATCCATCAACATCTGAAGCTATTCCATCCACTTTTCCTCCATTCGTCCACTACCCTTCAAGGGGTGTATCAATGTTGATCTTATCACCATACCCTATCCAATATCTTGCACCTACCTCTTACCCATCCATCTCATATCCTTCTATCCCTCTTATCCAATCCACCGCATAAATCCTTGGCTACCATCTTCCTTATCCTCCATATCATCTTCTCTACCATCACCCTATCAACATCTTTAAGCATACTTTCAGTGGCCTTGGCCTATTATAGCATATCTTTTAGAGGAGCACTATTTAAAGAGCTAGAAGCTTAAGTTCCTACATAAAATCAAAAAGATGAGAAAAAAAAAGAAAATGTGCCTTGGTGAAAACCTGGTAAACAGGCGCCTTGGTAGCAAAAGTAAAGATAAATCAATCCATCCTATGGTGAAAACCACTTCTTCTGGCACCTTGGATAAGTATCATGATGAAAACCTGGCAAACAGGCGTCATGCATAATTTCTCCTACTTAAAATCTTCACTTGGGGGAAATTTCCTTCCATGTCATCTTCTCCCATCATATCTTACATCCAGCTAGCTCGTGAACATCCATGTTCCTTCTACTAATCTTGACAAGGTTGAGCTTATACATATTACCCTATCATGATCTTGCTTATCCCAATCCTATCCTTCCTATCTCTGTGCATTCCTATCATAATCCAAAACATGCACTTATACCTCCATCAACCTTTATCCTGATCATAGCTATATCCTATCCTATGAAATTGACCCCCTTGTCTTGATCAAAATTCAAAAACAAGTACTTAGAAGTATCCTGACTTGTCCACTCTTTTGGACCACATACTTTTCATGACATCAGGTCATTACCCTAAATGCTATACAACATCGCTCCATGATCCTATATTGCTATATTATTTTTTCCCTAGCTTGTGTAATCTTGAAGAGACTATCCTTGAGGGTCGCATTCACCCTCTTCATCCAGCATTGGCTATTTGTCTCATACATTAGCTTTCTAATCCATCTGCAATGTCCTACACCTTGCTAGACTTTGGGGCAAACCATTGTGATCTTTCTTGAGATCGAGTAATCTCTAAAAATCTAAAAATTGCAAAATCTCTAAAAATTCTAAAAATATGAAAAAGTCCTGAAAAAATGATCATCCTAGTAAAAACCTAGCAATAGGTGCTTTGATGTATCTCCAAAAAAGTTATATATTCCAAAAAATACAAAAAAAATTGAAAATTTGAAAAATACAAAAAAAAAATAGAGAAAAAGAGAAAAAAGTGTCATTGATGAAAACCTAGTAAACATGCGTCATTGTAGCAAAAAAGAATTTCTGCCAAGAAGGTGAAAACCTGGTAAATAGGCACCTCTTGTTCCACAATGCTATATCTATCACAACACCACTTGGCTTTACGCATTTTCCTTCCTGCTTTGCTACTTTCCTGCTTGCATTTTCTTTTCTGCATGCTTTTAGTTACCCGTCAAGACACCAACTCACATGGATTGAAATTGGTCATACTCTCGGGGAAACGCTCTTAGTCTAGGGAAACTGTCTTATTACCTTTTGCGATCTACTTCACGACAGTCACCCGTGGTTCTCACTGTGTATTCCTACTACCACTTAGCTTATACTGAGTTCTCTCTTCTTGAGAATCTCCCTAACATCAGTCACCAGTGATTCTCACTGTGTTTGCCTATTGATGTCTAGCTAGTCCTATGATCTCTTTTCTTGAGCATCTCTCTCACGTCATTCACCAGTGGTTCTCACTGTGTCTGCCTACTATCGCTGTACTATTGAGATTGCTCACATCAGTTACAGTTGGATTTATACTCAACCGCTCTACCTAGCAATACTTAGTCTTGACGATTCTTTTCTTTAGTTTGTGCATAGCTTCTGGTCACTTTCGTGACACTCTGGTTCCTTTGTGAACCCTTTTGACTTGACACTGATTCAGCTCCATATGCCTGGGGGCAATCAAATTTGGTTTGTCCTTGCAACATACGTCAAGTTAGTCATCGTTACTTGGGGACATGGGTCCCCCATTTGATCACATCTTTGGTTTACACCCGCGTCAGTAATCTTGTCATTTCTCAAGGACAACTTGCTACTGACACAAAGTGATGTTTTTCAACACCACCATAAACAGTGTTTCTTAACACTATTTTTGGACACATCTATGTTTTTCAACACACATCAAATATCTCAAACGTTAACATCTATCAATAACAATCAAACACAATGCACTCACAAGCACAACGGTGTTTTTCAACACCTCTAAACATGAACATATTCAAAAAATTTGAAACTGGCTGAGCTATGATTGAATCTTTCTTTGTATGTTGTCTGTTCTCATGGATTTCACTGATATTTTCTTTGTCTAATATTTGTTGGTGTAGTCCCGATGATCTGGCAATGTCAAATAAATAGGGTGTATGTGATGAGAGCTCCCGCACTAAGGTGGAAGAGCCTCACATCCCTCGATCTTGTTTATTTGCATGCCATGGTGAGGTCAGTACTATCTCCTTGCTTGTTATTGCTTTGTTTTTTTACACATGATCACACTCATGGTTATCTTGGCTTTGAATGCCTTGATACTGGTGTACTCTTGCAACATTAACTGAAAATAATGTTCAGGTCATCTTGGATTTTATGCCCTGGTGCTTACGTTCATTTCCTACATTTTATCTGATGAAAGTCATATTCATATCCTTATGGTTGCATTGTGGTGCCAGTAAGGGTTGTATCAACTTTGATGTTCCAAAAAATTCTCAATGATGATAATTATATGATGGGTCTCATAACCATGTCCTAGGTATTGCATCTAGCATAGGACTGCATTTTCATTCTAGACTTGCATTGTGGCACCAATTCGATGTTCACTTCATTGCGTTCTCCTGGATTGGTACATTGGGGAGTTCTTCTTCAGAAATTTGGCTTCATCACTACTACACAAGTGTTCAATCCTCCCTCTGTATCTTCAACTATATTCTCAATCCATTTTTGTGATTGAAATCAAAATTTGACACTTCTATATAGCTCAAAATCGCCTTTTAAAATTTTTGGGATCGACGCGATCGGACACTTGTGCAGTCAACTTTCTGACGTCGCTTTCTTGTCAGAATCATATCTTATCATGATTTTCTTAAATCTTTGACTTTTTTCCTCAAAATTCAACTCTGGTCAACCCTAGTCAAACTTGGTCAACCAGACCTCAAAATCGGTTTAAAATGATTCTGGAGCTTCCTGATTCTTCCATAATCTATTATGAGTTCTTCTTGCTCTCTGATTCAACATCTATCTACGATTTTTTTCTCTCCATCATCATTATGACATTTCATCTTTCCATTTCACTCCCGAGGGGGCAAGATGATTACATCATTAAATCTATTCCAATCAATATGATCTAATTTTCAAAAGTCCTCATTGCTAGGGGCATCTCATCACTGGGGGCATGTTCATTTTTTCATATTGCACAGTCAAAACTAGATACTCCATAATGAATAGGGGCATCTCTGTTCCCTACATCTCGTTATCATTTAAGTATCTGAGAAATCTAACTCAGATTCTTGAGGATCAAGCTTCATTCTGGAGATGATTCCCAAAAACTCATCTATTGGGAATTGGGGCAATCTAACCTTGACTCCTAAGGATCAAGCTTCATTCTGGAAATGATTCTCAAAAACTTGATCTGACTAGTGTCTAGGCAATCTAACCTAGATATTGGAGGACTAAGCTCCATTCTACAGATAGTCCTAAAAATCTCTATTGACTATCTTTTGGGACAGGTATTGGGGCAATCTAACCCTGACTCCTGAAGGTTAAGCCTCATTCTGGGGATAGCCTTGTGAAATATGTCAATCTAACCAATGTCTTGGAAATCTAACCTAGATATTTGGGGACTAAGCTTTGTTCTGGAGATAGTCCTAAAATATCTATTGATTATCTTGTTGGACAGGTATTGGGGCAATCTAAACCTGACTCCTGAAGGTTGATCCTTGTTCTGGAGATAACCTTGTGAAAGATGTCAATCTAACCTGTCTTGGCAATCTAACCTAGATATTTGGGGACTAAGCTTTGTTTTGGAGATAGTCCTAAAATCTCTATTGATTATCTTGTTGGATAGGTATCGGGGTAATCTAACCTTGACTCTTGAAGGTTGAGCCTCATTCTAGGGACAACCTTGTGAAATATATCAATCTATTTAGGTATCAAGGCATCCTAACCTGGATCCCTGAGGATCAAGCTTCTTTCTGGAGATGATTCTTGAGATCTTAATCTATTAGGTATCGGGGCAATCTTACCCAGATTCCTAAGGATCAAGCTTCGTCCTAGAGATGACCCTCAAAAACTCTACTTGAATGATGTCTTGGCAATCTAACCTAGACTTCAGAGAGTCAAGCTCTATCCTAGAGATGGCTCTAAAATCTTCATCAATCGATCTTTGAATCACCAATGTTCAAATCTATTTTTCTATTGTTCAAGCATTAGACTATTCTTTGAATTAATGCGCTGCTCGCACATCAATTCAAAGAGGGGCAAAATGTAACACTCCAAAATTAGTATCTTGCAACCCTAACCAATTTTGTTGCATTTGTCATTCTTTTGGATCATCAAACTCCTATTGTACTAGGCAATTCTAAGTTTTGACTGACTCTACTTGACCTGAGTGTCAAATGCAAAAAATCCTAAATCTGCATTAATCATACATTATATTTAATTTCTAAATATCTATTGGCTAAACAAACCCTATGATTGAATTAATTTAATTATAAAGTCCTAGCACTTTAATTAAATTAAATTCACCCC
>MU223345.1:83885-96026 GCA_018584345.1 Thuja plicata | reverse complement strand
ACCGATGCGACAAAGCGACTAAGGATGGAATATGACTTGAAAAAGTGACTTGACTCATTTTGAGCGGTAAAACCAAGATTTTGAAAATAAGAAAGCCTGGGAAACTGACAAGACCAAGGGATTCAAATTTTTTTTGATACAGTGCTAACACCATGCACACAATTAATTCCAGCCAAGTGGCTTTCCCTTTTCGCGTGTTCGGACAGTTGGCTCCGCCGTCATCGCCATAACTTGTATTTAATACCTATGCACATGGCGCCCACGTGGGCTTGATGACTTGGCTTTTTATATGTCCTCACCAATGGTCATTTCTCTGGGCTTCGGGTCTCCTACCTCACCCATCTTGTGTCCTCACCAAGTGTGATAGAAATCCCTAGACTCGGATGTTTAATGGATCTAAAATTTACACAATGTGTTTTGCTTTTGGTTATTCTTGAATGAAACTAACTTTTCAGGAAAGCAAACATCATGGTGGTAAGATCTCTGGACCCTGGAGTAATTATTTTGATGAATGTATTCTGACGGTCGCTTTGTCTCACAGGTTCCCAGAGTTATCTTTCAAAAATGTCTGAAGCATCTGCATCCTCTCCGCCTGGAAGTCCAAAATTACGAACCGCGACAGAGACCAGGGCCGCTGTAAAATCCAAGATGGAGAGGGCCCTGGAAAAGCTGCCCCTCACTATGAAGTTTGTGCAGGATAATGTCATTGTGGGCTCAAAGATTGAGTCCAAGGTAAAACTGATGACCGACACCAATGTCAGAACATGGGCAGAAATGCAGGCCTTGGTAAAAGTAATGCACATCCAACGACAGACTGGAGACCAACTAGCAATTAATGTCGAGGCTCTAGAATCCTCTGGGTGGCCTGCTTCTCATGCTCTATGCAATCTCTGGAGCTTATCCTCACATTGGATGCCAACTACAACTCCTTTGTATGTGTCGTCATGCTTGCAGCTGCATAACCCACAGGATACCCCACTCCACTGGTGTCTCTCGACCAAGTTACATTCCAGACAAGCCTGGGTATCCCACAATTTGATAGGGCCACAATGGTCACAAGGACTGATGCCCTTACTCATTTTACGCAATTGGAGGATGTTGCCTGGGTATATATGAATACCCACTAGCTTAAGGCCCTGAAGAGGGACCCAAAGAGAATGAAGATAGAGATTCCCTGCTCTGAATTCAAGGAGAGCATCCAAATGGGAATGATAGCGTTAG
Organism: Thuja plicata; assembly: GCA_018584345.1. Classification (NCBI taxonomy): domain Eukaryota; kingdom Viridiplantae; phylum Streptophyta; class Pinopsida; order Cupressales; family Cupressaceae; genus Thuja; species Thuja plicata. The sequence goes on along the minus strand of MU223345.1, from coordinate 94,805 downwards.
CCTGGGTCTTTGGGAAACCCTCTGCCCAAGAGTTTGCCAAATGGATGTACTATTTCCTCCTCGACATCTCCACCAAGGTAGAATTCTTTGACTGGGCCACAATAATTTCCAACCATATCCACTCCCATTTCCAGCAGTTGAACTGGAAAAAGAAGTTCTATATGTCTTCTTATGTTTTCTGGGCCCTAGCGTAGTAGAGACCCCACTCCCATGGCCTGCTTATGGATGGAGTACTCAGGATTGGCCCGGGACAAAAGGCACCGTGGGACCATTTCTCACAAATTCAATGGGAGGCCAGCTTCCCCAGTTTTTGTTGGGTAAATGACGCATTCGTTTACTACCATCTGATACCGCCTATCCACTAAGGCGATGAAGTTGGTCCATGGTTATGGACACTATTATATTCAATTCTAACACCATACATACATTAGGGTCGCCGGCTTCTTCGAGAAACCCTACTTGTTGCTCAGGCATTGTGGGGACAAGATCATGTTGCTGAAATACTGCCGACAAATAATGGAGTTGCATGCCTTCTTTGCCCTCAAGAAGGTTCCCAACGTCTCATTCTCAATCACCTATGGGAACTACACATACAGTCTGACTGCCGCAAAGGAGGCGAATAATGAGCTTAAAAGTTATAACTTAGAGGAATTCTATCTGGCGTAAAAAAAATTTGATCCGCATGGCAGAATCGCAGCAGCAATGCCCCGGGCCTCAGAGCCCCATCACCTACACATGGAGGACTTCTGGACAGACTGCCAAGATGATGTGGAGGTGCGGAGTAGGCACTATATCAGAATGATAGCTGGCATGATGCATAAATTGAAGCTCCGTAAGTTTCTGACAGAGTTCTCAGATGTCGCCCCCACCATCGATCCCTAGTACAAGGAGAAGGGGATCGATAAAAAGGCCCTTCCACTAGTAAACTACGATGCTCAGGAAGGGCCCATTATTGAAGACTTCACTCGAGAGGAGCCATGCCTATTTCAAGAAGGTGTGTCCTGGAAGTACCCGCCGAGCAGCCCAGCCGGCACCAAAGCTAACTCCACCACCAGTACCAAGACTGACCCCGGGGGCTGGGACTTCTTTGCAGGGGGAAAATAAGGGAAAAAGAATAGCTGCAACCCCTTCTGCGCAAGAATTCCCCATTGCAGAACAAATAAAACAGTCGATGGTGGCCTCCCAACAAATGAGGGAGCAATTAATAACAAAGTTGGCCACCCCACCACTTATGACCGGGCCACTTCATCCTCCTTCCTCCCCATCATTGGCAGCCTTAATGGTCAAGGCGACAGGGGTGGATCTGCTGGAAGTAGTGGCAATAAGAGATGCAGGACCCCCTCTGGTAAGCCGGAGGAAGAAAAATCTCAGCAAAAAGCATAAGGAAGAACCAGCGCAAGAGGCATCTCGACCATAGGAAGTAGAGATTCTTTCTTCCAGTTTCCCAAAGATGGAGAAAGAAATAGAGCTTGCAGAGGTCCCAGTTAGTCCCCCTCCAAAAGAAGAATTCTATGTATTTACGACTGATGAGTTTGGCAACTTGCAGGGGGACGATACACAAGAAGGGGCGAAAGTCCCAGGGACAAACTAGGAAGCTGCAGAACAAGAGCCTGCACAAGGACAAAAGCAGCAGGCGGAAGAAAAGGATCTAGAACTAGAGATTATCTCTAGGGCTCAAGCAATGCAAGGTCCGGGAGTGGATGAACAAAAACCAAGTGAACAAACAACATCGGCTGGGGGACCCGGACCTTCAGAAATAACCGTTGCCCTAGCCGCCATGTTCCAAGGGCCACTTTAAGGATCAACATTTGGGCAGGTGATCACAGTGGCCCAAACTCTAAATCTTGGCCTGACACCTCCCCTACTACCAAAAGAGGTGCCGACAGAAGAAGAGGCCCCGACAGAAGAAGAAGAACAATAGCAAGAGCAGCTTGAAGAAGAGATCCCCGAGGAAGCCTACCAGGGTCAAGACCCAGCGATTTTTATACAGGACCAGGCTGAGGAGATGGAGATTGAAAAGAATGTTGCTGCGGAAGAAGTTGAGGTAGGGAGGGGGACGGATGAGGTCCACATTGAAGAGGAGAAACAACCACAGGACACTGGGAGAGAATCAGGAGAAAAAATTCTGGTAGGAAGGCCACCTCTCCCACCTCGGTGGCTGCTAGAAAGTAGGAAGAGAAAGGCTCAGTCTGCTCTGGTGATTCCTCTCTCCCTGGCTGAAATGATGGCCCAAGTTCAGGCCCCGCCAAAGGCAAAGAAAGCCCAGACAGTTCACACTCTCCGAACCGGGCCAGCGGAGAAACAATTGCTGTTGTGGCAACACCGCCCCCAGACACTGATGAAGTAACCGCAGATCCTGCAGACTACAATGTTACAGAGGTATCCCTAGGCAAAAGGGGAAAGGAAGGTGAGGTAAACTTGCTGAAGGAGGCAGCAAGGGCAGTGGAGGCCCGATATGAGAAAGAGGCCCAGAGGCTCAAGGCTGAAAAGGAAAAGAATGCAAACCTTATGGGGTTGCTTATTGAGCTGGCCCGACCCATCAATGACGCTCCTTCGGAGACCACCACATCAGAAGAACTACCGTAGAGCGACATAGACTCCCTGTGAGTAATGAAAAAGAAAGCCCAAGTAGTGGACAAGTGGGTTGCCCTGCAGATAGGAAACACCCAGCGTTTCCTAGTGTCCACCCTCCCAGATCTATACACGGCCTGACATGCCATTCATCAGGTGAAAGCGCTTATTAAGCAGTGGGAGAGTGACACCAAAAATTACCAAGCATGGAAGGTGGAGCTCGAAGAGCTCCTTACCTTGGGAGAAGATATAATTTGTGAATTTGAAATTCTGGGTGAGGAATCATTTGATTTTGTAAGAACCCAGCACTCCAGACTTGACCTCGCATTGGAGGTAACCAAGCAACTGGTAGGGTCCTTGCAGGAAAAGGTAAATGCTATAAAATATTCTTCTAATTTATACAAGTCTTTTATAATAAAGGCTTTTGGGGCTGATCACCTTAGCACAGATACATATACCCCCGAAGATTCAGTTTTGGGGAGTTTTGATGAAATAATGAAGTCCCGGTATCAATCCCTGGAGGGGATAGATGGGGCCCAGATGGCGAAATTTACTAGCATGATACTTAAGGGTCATGACGTGACAAGGATGGCGGATGAATTTAAAGAAAATGTTCCAGACCTGGGGGAACAAGTTGAAGTGGCCAAGCACAGAAGGGCCAGCCCAAAAGATGTAGATGAAGATGGCATTTCCCGCCTCCTCCAAGCTTTCAACGATAATAAGAAACCTTGAGCTTTCTCCAGAGGTTGGGGGAAAACTCACATTGAGCATTCTTTATTCTTTTTGGGATGTAAGTTCCTGGATCCCGGAGTCCCAGATCTAAAATTTTGTATTCTTTCAAAGTGATCTGTGTCCCGGTCCCCGAGGCCGACCGGTCACTTTCAAAAGTGGTTAATAAAGGCTATCAGAAGGTAGTTGGCCACATCAAGGGGCATTGGTTTGACAGTTGGTTTTTTGACAGGGTGGTCTTCTTGAGGTGCCGCTCAGTGGTACACTTGGCACATTGGAGACAGGGTGCCGCATTTCCCAATTATGAGGCATGTAGCCTCAGTCCCTGGGGGACCTACTTTCTCCTTTCTGGCTCTCTTCTTGAGACCGATTCTTCTGATGTATATTCTTGTCTTATTCTTCTAACATGGCAGACCTATTCCATCTCTAGGTCTTTTGTAGGGTGGTGCAGGTAGTACCGGCCCCCGAATATTGTATTTTATTGAAACTTGATGTAAAATAGGGTTAGGGTTAGAAAAGAGTTGTATAAATAGCTAAACCAGCCCATTTTCAAGGGTCAAAAAAATTAATGATTTTGTTGTCCATAGCAATAGCAAAGTGATTTCTCTTTCTCAAGTTGCAGAGCTCAATGCTTCATTTTTCTGCTCTCAATAGTTAGATGCTCCCTTGGAGCCACCATTGTATCACGCACCAGTGCTTGCTGAAAGGAATATTAATAAGGAAGGAAGAATTCTTGGCAATGATATTGTTGGCATTCTTGCTTCTGAGTTAATGGTATTTCATGTTTTAATATTCTGCATGTCTTCTACTCTGATATATTAAAGTAGATCAACGACCTCTTTATTTATGCTACTGATAAAATGTTAGCTGATGGTTATGCATTTCTTCAGTATTTAGTGTAGCCCATGAGAGTATTATTGATGTTCTAGACATTTCAGCATGACTATAGTTAGATGAAATACTTCTAACCCTGTAGGATCTTTTTTTATTTTATTTTCTAAGTGTAGAATGATAGGGGAAAACTTACTATATTAAATCTCTGGAGGTTTTGAGTTGAAGAAACCAGCTATCCCCCTCGAAAATAGTCACTTCTCCCCAACTGAGCCCCGCACCGTCGTGACCCGACACCTAGGTGCTTGAAGGCCCAGGGAATTTATTTTACCTGGATAACCTTTGCAGGTAGAGTTGGCCAGTATCTCCGGAACCCGATGACAACTTATGACTGTTGGCGAACCCAGTCAGCAAAACCTCGTCAACAGAAACTAGCGCTAGAAGGAGGGCATGAACTTGTCCCCTTCTAGAGATTCTGATTGTACACCTCCTGAGGGTTCCCCGAGTTGTAGTTTTAGAAGGCAAGCCTTCAGCGGGATTGGATCTTTCTCCCCAGCTAAATTTAAAAGAGTCCTTAGGTCTGCCCCGAATTCCGGAAGGTTTATCAAACTCGAGCCTCCTACTTGAAAGAAATAGACCTCGAAAATAACACCAGCCACTATTGTCTGGGGATCTACCATACCTCTGAATACCCAAACTCCTTAGATAATTTTGGGAACTAGTGCCCAAACTACCCAACATATAGTTCCCCCAATGGCTGCATATTTTGGGAACACTGAGTCCCCAATGAGAACTTTTATAGGCGCAATCAATGACTTACCCTCTCACCCGGAGAAGATTTGCCCACGATATGAGCACTTAGGCTCGCAGACCATGGAAGAACACTTATAGGTATACAAAGATGCCATGAACCGACACCGGATCCAACATGAAGATGTTGTGACCCGGATGTTTCCCTTGTCTTTAGGGCAAGGCGAGTTGAACTGGTACCTTAACCTTCCTGCCAACTCCATAAATAGTTGGCAAGACATGGAGGACACCTTCCTAGCTGCCTTTCGTGTGCATGTGGACCCAGCTTGGTCCCATAGCCTGTTTATCTCCATTAGAAAGGAACCCAATGAACCTCTCGCAGTGTTCAACCATAGGTTTCAGCGCACTTTAAAGCGGTGCACAGGCCCCTTCATTCCATCCCCAAAGGTAACCATATAGACCTATCTTAACGTGATGGACCCCTTTGTTGCCACTCTCCTTAGGAGAACAACCACCATGGGTGACCGGGACACTTTTGCAAAAGTCTGCAATCTAGCCCTAGAGCTGTCTTGTGGTCTCAACAAATCCCCAGGTGGAATTGGGCAGAGCACACCTTTCAACATGATCCCCGACAGAACTGCATATGTCGGGGGATACAACCCCAATCTGGAAAGAGGTGCCCCTCGATGGCGATGAATCCTCTGCCACCCTTGATGGACCTGCAGGCACGGTATGTTTACCTAGCCTAGACCCAGATGACATTGGGTCTGGAACTCTTCCCTTGGAATCAGCCATAGCAGACACAACAGACTCAGACACAATCACCCAGAGTGCCCTTCTTCCAGTCATCCGCGGCTAGAGGATTGCCACCCTCGACTTCGGCTAACACTGCTGCCTTCCCGGGAAGCCAACAACAACCACAGCCATTACATTATGATGCTAACACTCAGTTGACCACCGAGGTTGAATCCCTCCGATGAATGTTGTCCACCTTGACTATGGACATGGGCCAACTGAAGGCGGGGTCCTACGCACCCGAGAATTCAAATTCCCAGAAGGGAAATATTTTCTCTGGCCAATGAAACAACAATGCCGGAGGAAGAAACTTCAACAATGGGTCTTAGCCCAATCAACATCCATGGAATAATAATGCAAACACCGGAGGCCTACTTCCAAACTAAAACACCAACTAAAATGGCGCTGTACCATCACATTTTACGTCGGTCGCAGACTTCCAGCCCATGACTAACTGGTGTAGACTACACAATACAGGTTCACACAACAAGGTGAGCTATGCCACTTTGGAGAAGGTCATCATGATCTCCCAGCTAGACAAGTAGCAGTCGCACGATATCGCCCCTCTAGAGCCCCCTATCCAAGAAACAACCCACAGTGCCTTCACCTGTGACACCATCTTCTTCGGAGCTTTCAGGGAGGATGAAGAAGAATCCAAACTATAGTGATTCTTTGATGAATCTATCCCGCCCTTTGAGGCCAATGCCTTTACTAACCCACGGACTCCATATAATACTCAGAGTCACATTGGTAAAGGACCAACTTACATGCCTACACCTCCTATCAAAGACACTCCTCCTCCCTGGAATAACGCAACTGATTGACTTGTCCCTCCAAAAGGTCATAGCCCTAACCAAGCGAAAGACCTAGCCGAGGAAAATCACCCATTTCCCAGAGGAAGATTCGATATCACGAAGGCATTAGAGCAGACCACCACCTCCATGACCTTGATGGAGGTTTTGTTAAATTGTCCCAAGCAGAAGAAGTCTCTTCTGAAGCACTTAGGGACCCCGAAAGCCGTTAGCCTCTCGCCCAAGACTGTCTCATTCGAAGATGCTAACGCAGCTATCTTTTGGGGAAACAATGAGGATCCTCCTTTCTTACTAGGCCTGAATATCCATGGCAAAAATATACATAATTGCCTAGTAGACTTCAGAGATTCGGGTAACATCATGCCCTTGTCTATTTTTCAGAAGCTCAGATTCGACCCCACCCCATCTAATGGTGCAGTGATCCAGCTGGATAAGACTGCTGTAAAAATGGTGGGGGAATTGAAGAACATCCGGATATACCTTATCCAGGACCCCAGGCTAGCCAGCATCATTGACATCCAAGTGGTGGACATCCCAGAGACCTACGGGATGTTACTAAGTCAAAATTGGTCTAAGTCTTTGAATGGATACTTTTCGACTGACTTCACCCATTTATGGCTTCCGTGGGAAGGAGAATCCAATAAGATCTGGGTTGAAAGCGAGCCCCGAATGAAACAGGCCCTTACCGAGGTTGGGAGGGTCAATGAAGTCCTTTTCTCCAAGACTTCTCTGGGGGTGTACCGACCTCTTGAAATCTTAACATTCAATTTCATCCCCGGAGAGGATCCCGTCATGCTACAAAGAGCACAAGACCTAGACAAAAATATGAGAGTTGAGATCGGCTCTCAAGGTGCCACAGCAACCCTTTCCACACTCCTGTCTGACACTTGGTGCCGAGTGCACTACCAAAAACATTCAGATCTTGAGTGTAGACTGTGTCTCTCGATTGCTAACCGACAACTCGATACCCTCTGGAATAGACATACAACTGATTCCCCGAGACCTAGTGTCCCTACGGGATGCACCCCTTTGGTGCCATCTCCCCGAGAATCCCAAGTCCAAACACCTCTGGGGGTAAATTCTACACTCACGCTGGTGGTTCCGGGAGGAATCCCTAAGTCTCCCAGCAATAATCCAAAGAAGTCTACCCTGCCCCAGCCCCAGATTACAAATAATGACTTATGGACCCGTAATTTTGATGGGTCCTGATCCAAACAAGGTTGTGGGGCCAAGGTAGAATTATCAACCCGCGAGGGAAGTCTTTCCTCGCATCCTATAGACTACAGTTTAACTNAGAGTACGAGGCTTTGGTCCTCAGACTCTTATTTTCTTTAAGGAAAGGAATCACCCGCCTCCGGGCTCTGGGTGATTTAGAGTTGATTGTCAAACAAGTCAAGAGTTAATACACATGTCACGATAAAAGGCTGGCCGCATACCACAACCGGGCTTGGATCCTTATCAAGGATTTTGATGCCTTTGGCATTGACCTCATTCCCCGGTGACGAAACTACGTCCCGGATGCCCTCGCCACTTCCGCCAGCACACTTGAGCCAATGTCCGGCTAGCGACTCCAGAGATTTTCGGTTGAGATGGTCCCTACCCCATCCATCCTAGACAATGTCACCCACTTTCAGGTTTTTGAAGATGACAAACATATCGTGGCCTTCATGGCAAATGTTGGTGTCTTTGAAGATTAGGTAGTGGAGGAACGAGACCATGACGATACTGGGCAGGGTGATGAAGACGATGGGATCATGAACTTGCCCACTAACACCATCCCAAAGGGGATGGTTGCACTGGAACAAATCTTCGACTCGGACCCTTAGGCCCATGAGAAGGTTTCATCCTCCCCTAAGGGAGGGAAGTTTGAGAAAGTTAACATCGGCCAGCCAGATGAAGAAAAGATCATTCACATCAGTACCTCTTGTTCCCCTAAGGAAAAGGAGAAGATTCTCACGATTCTTCAAGAATACATCGACGTAATTGCCTGGGGTTATGAAGACTTGAAAACATATGACACATCCGTCATGACCCATACCATTCCTCTGAAACCTGATGCTAAGCCCTTTTGGCAAAAGCAGAGACCAGTCAAACCCCTGATAGAGCCCTTGATTCGCCAAGAGGTAGAAAAACTACTGTCAGCTTGGATAATCTTCCCAATCTGACACACTACGTGGGTTACCAACCTGGTCCTTATTAGGAAGAAAAATGGTGAGATCCACCTTTGCGTGGATTTCTAAAATTTGAACAAGGCTTCTAAAAAAGATAATCACCCTCTCCCCTCATTGGATGAGGTGTTGCAAATAGTAAATGGATCTCAGATGATGTCCTTCTTGGATGGATATTCGGGATACAACTAGGTCATGGTCAAGTATGAAGACAGAGAGAAAACAACATTTACCACCAAGTGGGAAACGTTTGCGTATAGGAGAATGCCCTTTGGTTTGATCAATGCAGGGGCTACATTTTAGAAGGCCATGGACATCATGTTCGAGGGCCTTGTGAATCGGTGCATAATCATCTACATGGATGATTTGACCATCTTTTCTTAGGATAGGCATGATCATCCTGCCCATCTCGCTCAGATCTACGAGAGATGTCGCCGGTATGAAATATCCCTCAACCCCAAGAAGTGCATATTCAGGGTCACTGAGGGGAAGTTGCTCAGGCATATCATCTCCGAGAAGGGTATGTCCAGCGACCCTGATAGTGTTGAAGCACTGCTGAACTTACAAATGCCTGGCAGCAAGAAAGAAATGCGATCCTTCTTCAGAAAAATCAACTTCGTGTGACATTTCATCACAGGATTCGCAGAAATAGTTAAACCACTCAATGAGATGATGAAGAAGGATACCAAGATTGAGTGGAGTCCTGAAGCAAAGTGGGCATTCACCCAAATCAAATAAACAATAACGGAAGCACTCGTCCTGGCTAGTCCAGACTATTCCCTTTCATTTTACATTTACTCGTTTGCTTCACCGCACTCTGCTGCGGCAGTGTTGACTCAAAAGGTTGAAGGGGAAGAACGAACAATAGTTTTCATGAGCTCCCCCTTTAAGAACGCTGAAGTTTAGTATTCACCACTAGAAAAATAGGCCTTTGCTCTAGTTCACGCTGTGAAGAAATTTTGGCATTATATTCTCCGGAGAAAAGTACATGCTATCATTCCAGACCATGTCATCAAATCTCTGCTAATGCAGAGTGAATTAGGCGAGATACAGGGGAAATGGATGGCCATCCTCTAGGAATATGACTTAGAGATACAGCCCATGAAGATAGTCTGAGGCCAAGGACTAAGTTGAGCAATGGCAGAAGAGAATCCCCGCATAGAATGTCAGACTTAGACGGTGGAGTCCATTACCCAAGATCTGTGGTATACCAATTTGGTATACTTGCTACTAAACAACAAATGCCCGGAGGGGTTACCTCCCCACAAATGTCACGCTCTACAGATGAAAAGCACCCAATTCATGATTAAAAATTTTGCACTTTACCACATAAACTATGAGGGGGTGTACCTCCGGTGCATCGACATAAATTAGGCAGTAAAAGTGATTGATAAATTCCATAGACAGTTTGGAACCGGGCATGGCTCAGTCAATGACACTACCCATCAGATCCTTTGGGTCGGATACTATTGGCCCTGTATATTTAAGGATGTTTATGCTCATGTTAGGAAATGCCATACTTGTCAAACCACAACGCATCGTGAACGTAACCCTACCATGCCTTTACAACCGGTCTACGAGGCTAGACCATTTGCCCAGTGGGCATTCGACTTCATCAGGAAAATTAACCCCAACTTGTCTGCCAACCACTGATATATTCTAACTGCTATTGATTACTGCACTCGGTAGTCTAAGGTTATACCTTGCAGAAACAACACGATAGACGTAGTCATCAAGTTCCTGAAAGAAAACATTGTCACACGGTATGGAATACCCTTTTCTTTGGTATGTGACAATGGTCTGGCATTTTCTTCGGCACAGCTACTCAAATGGACCTACAATCAGAAGATCACACTGAAGTTCTCCAACAACTATTATCCCCAGGAAAATGACATTGCTAAATCAACGAACAAGAATCTACTTGAGGTGATCAAACATCTGTTAGAATAAAATCCCCGAGATTGGCATCAAAAGTTGAAATTCACCCTCTAGGCGGATCGCATTCGCGTCAAAGCTGCCTTGAGAACATCCTCATTCTATCTAGTTTATGGTCAGAGCCCTGTGTTCCCAGTCAACTTACAGATCCCAGTTTTACAATTTATGCAGGAATTTAACAACAGGGACAACATCATGGAGGTTCAACTCTTGAATCTGGTGTGAATGGAGGAACAGGGAGACGCAGCCCTTGAAAATTTTGCGCGTCATCAAGTAGTGGTAAAATGATGGTTTGACAGAAGAGCCCAATATAAGGCTTTCCTGATTTC
>MU223345.1:56111-83762 GCA_018584345.1 Thuja plicata | reverse complement strand
AATCTGCGGGGCAAATACTTATCGCCTTAACACTCTAACTGGGAAACCTATCGCATTGCCTGTTAATGGACATTTTCTCAAACACTACTTCGAGTAGGGTAAGTTTGTCCAAAGTTGTATTATATGTAAAGCCTTCCGCTTGTAAATATTCTCTACCGGGTATCTTGTTGCGAGGTACCCTTTCTTGTAAATAGCCTTGTCGGCTGTCCTCCGGGACAGTCCTCTTTCGTTGTTTTTATTTTTGTTTTTGGTTTTCTTTCAGTCCTGGCATTTTGTTTTTCCTATGCAGGAATTGGAATGCTCCACATAACTCCGGCCTCCAGTGCAATGTCTATGGCATGGTGAACTTTAAAATCTATTTTTAGCATGATGGAGTCAACCCAGTCTCTAGGTTGTTTTACCGGTTATGGCACATTTTGAGCAATCTCCATTTGGTGTTGTCTTCGGGAGTCTGGCAATCAGTGAATACAAATAATATAAGGAATAAGTAATCAGACATGCCAGGGGTAGATCAGTTGTACTGATTGGTTGACCCATGTCTGAAAAATCTAAAGAATTTCTCCCCAGGTCCAGAGTTTTATCCTCTCTTTAAACATCTAAATATAGGTGGACAGGTGAAAGAAGTACCGCCATTAAAATTAGCTAAGCTTAAGCTTAATGGTGAAAGAAGTACCGCCTTCCCCACCCAAGAACAAATAAAATAACAAGAGGAAAAGCGAGATACAACTTCGATATCCGGGGGAAGCGAGCGAATTGATGACTGGTTCAATGTAATTAGTGCCTCTTCTCTATTCCTCCTAGAGGTCATTGACTTGATTTTCTTCTAAAGCACACATGACACCACTGATGAAAGACTACGGACTAACTCTTGTGTGGTTGGATTCTCTCAGATATGTTGCTCTTTGCCTGTCAGACGCTCCGGTGGATGGCTTGTCCCAGTTTTGCTAACCAGAGATTCTATAGTTCTCAAATGCGCTAAGACATTTGTCCCAGATAGTCACCATTTGTTATGCCCTGCATCCCCGTCCCTATATTTTGTGTGCAAAATGTTGGGTCCCCCTTTTTGCTTTTGTTTGCTTTTGCTTGTGGCTTTGCCTTGTCCTTTTTCCTTTTGTTTTCTTTCTTTGGGGTTTTCTTCCCTGGTGTGCTGTTTTGTTTGTTGTTCAGTTTTTGCCTCCAGGACTCTGGTCCCAGAGGTTGTCTTTTGGTGGGAACTAGATTCCAGACTCTGGGATCCTTCGTCATGATGTTCTTAAGGTCATCATCACAAGGGATCCCCGGGCCTAGAGTCTGGGTGTCTTGCTTGTCCGGGGATCGTCAGAAGGATGAGGATTACCTTTTACCACGCGTATAAATAGGGCTTATCTATCACTTTCACATTTACCACGATTAAAACCTTCGAGCACTTAGAGAAAATTAAAGAGCAATTTCAAAGCGATTAACAGAGTATTTGCATAAAGTTTATGATAATCAATGCTTAACATCTTCTACCATTCTTAGGCAATTACGAGTGCTTTGTGGTGGTGACTCTGACCATCAGATAACTTGAGCTATTGCAGAGCTCCTACAGTAAATCCTTCCTTTCCTCCATCTCCTGCGTTCTCAGGGTGGTGTTTCCGCTTTCCCTCCTCTCTATTTTGCTTCCGCTCTCTGGCTTTTCTTTGGTTTTGTCTAGTTTTTTTTTGTCTTGTCTTGTCTTATTTCTCTGTTTCGTCTGTTGTCTTCTGGTTTTGCCACCCGTTGGTGGGTTGACCCTGCCAGAGGGTTGTCCACCCTCTGTGCACAAGTAGTCTCTATAAAATATGTAAATAACTGTGTATATGCATGCTTGCCTTGTCTGGTTTTCCTGCGGGTGTCGTCCCGCATCGTATATTCATGTATATATGTGTATAGTTGTATGTAACCCCAGTATATATCCTCATTTATTTATATATATCCCTCGGCTCTATGTATATCCTTTCAGGTGACTCGACAAGCTGATTGAGTCACCTCTGCCTCTGGTTTTTAGACTTCAAACACGTTTTGGGGCAAAAAACCACCTGTTTGAAATTCAGCTCTCGGCCTATTTCAAACAGGCAATTTTCTCTCTCTCCTCCATGAAGTCTGTTAGTACCTCATTTATGTCCTATATGCACAATTAATTCCAGCCAAGTGGCTTTCCCTTTTCACGCGTTCAGACAGTTGGCTCCACCGTCATCGCTATAAATTGCATTTAATACCTACACACGTGGCACCCACATGGGCTTGATGACTTGGCTTTTTATACGTCCTCACCAACGGTCATTTCTTTGGGCTTCAGGTCTCCTACCTCACCCATCCTATGTCCTCACCAAGTGTGATAGAAATCCCCAGACTCGGATGTTTAATGGATCTAAAATTTACACAATGTGTTTTGCTTTTGGTTATTCTTGAATGAAACTAACTTTTCAGGAAAGCAAACATCACGGTGGTAAGATCTCCAGGCCCCAAAATAATTATTTTGATGAATGTATTCTAACGGTTGCTTTGTCTCATAGGTTCCCAAAGTTATCTTCCAAAAATGTCTGAAGCATCTGCATCCTCTCCGCTCGAAAGTCAAGAACTACCAACCGCGACAGAGACCAAGGCCGCCGTAAAATCCAAGATGGAGAGGGCCCTGAAAAAGCTGCCCCTCACTATGAAGTTTGTGCAAGATAATGTCATTATGGGCTTAAAGATTGAGTCCAAGGTAAAACTGATGACCGACACCAATGTCGGAACTTGGGCAGAAATGTAGGCCTTGGTAAAAGTAATGCACATCCAGCGGCGGGCTGGAGACCAACTAGCGATCAATGTCAGGAGCTCCAAAATTCTCCGGGCAACCTGCTTCCCGTGCTCCATGCAATCTTTAGAGCTTATCCTCACACTAGCTACCAACTACAACTCCTCTATCCGGGCCATCATGCTTATAGCTGCAGAACCCACAGGATACCCCACTCCACTGGTGTCTCTCGACCCAGTCACATTCAAGACAAGCCTAGGTATCCCACAATTTGATAGGGCCATGGTGGTCACAAGGACTGATGCCCTGACTCAGTTTACGTAATTGGAGAATGTTGCCCGGGTATATATGAATACTTACTGGCTTAAGGCCCCGAAGAGGGACCCAAAGAGAATGAAGATAGAGATTTCCCACTCTGAATTTAAGGAGAGCATCCAAATGGGAATGATAGCGTTAGCCTGGGTCTTTGGGAAACCCTCCGCCCAAGAGTTTGCTAAATGGATGTACTATTTCCTCCTCGACATCTCCACCAACAGAGAATTCTTCGACTGGGCCATAATAATTGCCAACCATGTCGACTCCCAGTTCTAGCAGTTGAACCGGAAGAAGAAGTTTTATATGTCTTCTTATGTTTTCTGGGCCCTAGTACAGTAGAGACCCCATTCCCATGNGTTAGCCTGGGTCTTTGGGAAACCCTCCGCCCAAGAGTTTGCTAAATGGATGTACTATTTCCTCCTCGACATCTCCACCAACAGAGAATTCTTCGACTGGGCCACAATAATTGCCAACCATGTCGACTCCCAGTTCTAGCAGTTGAACCGGAAGAAGAAGTTTTATATGTCTTCTTATGTTTTCTGGGCCCTAGTACAGTAGAGACCCCATTCCCATGGCCTACTTACGGACAGAGTACTTAGGATTGGCCTAGGACAAAAGGCGTCGTGGGACCATTTCCCACAAATTCAATGGGAGGCCAGCTTCCCTAATTTCTGCCAGGTAAATGACACGTTCGTTTACTACCATCTGCTTACACCCACCCAGGATGCCGGATACCGCCTATCATCTGAGGCGATGAAGTTGGTCCATGGTTATGGACACTATTATATTCAATTCTGATAGCATACATACATTAGGGTCACCGGCTTCTCTGGGAAACCCTACTTATTGCCTAGGCATTGTGGGGACAAGATCGTGCTGCTGGAATACTACCGGCAAATAATAGAGTTGCATACCTTCTTTGCTCTCAAGAAGGTCCCCAACATCCCATTCCCAATCACCTGTGGGAACTACACATGCAGTCTAGCCGTCACAAAGGAGGCAGACAATGAGCTTAAAAGTTATAACTTACAAGAATTCTATCTGGCGCAAAAATTTTTTGATCTGCATGGCAGAATCGCAGCGATGATGCCCCGAGCCTCAGAGCCCCATCACCTACACATGGAGGACTTTTGGGCAGACTGCCAAGAATATGTGGAGGTGCGGAGCAGGCACTATGTTAGAATGACAGCCAGCATGATGCATAAATTGAAGCTCCGTAAGTTCCCAGCGAACTTCTCAGATGCCACCCCCACCATCGATCCCCAGTACAAGGAGAAGGGGATCGATAAAAAGGCCCTTCCACCAATAAATTGGGATGCTTGGGAAGGGCCCACTATTGAAGACTTCACTCGAGAGGTGGTCGAGAGGAGCCACACCTATTTCAAGAAGGTGTGTCCCGGAAGTACCCGCCGAGCAGCCCAACCGGCACCAAAGCTAACTCTACCACCGATAGCAAGACTGACCCTGAGGGCTGGGACTTCTTTGCAGGGGGAAGATAAGGGAAAAAGAATAGCTTCAATCCCTTCTATGCAAGAAGTCCCCGTCGTGGAACAAATAAAATAGTCGATGGCGGCCTCCCAACAAATGAGGGAGCAATTAATAATGAAGCTGGCCACCACACCACTTATGATCGGGCCAGTTCGTCCTTCTTCCTCCCCGTCATTGGCAGCCTTAATGGTCAAGGCGACGGGGGTGGATCCGCTTGAAGCAGTGGAAATAAGAGATGTGGGACCCCCTCTGGTAACCCGGAGGAAGAAAAAGCTCAGCAAAAAGCCTAAGGCAGAACCAGCGCAAGAGGTGTCTCGACCATAGGAAGTAGAGATTCTTTCTTCCAGTTCCCCAGAGCTGGAGAAAGAAATAGAGCTTGTAGAGGTCCCAGCCAGTCCCCTTTCGGAAGAAGAATTTGATGTATTTACGGCCGATGAGTTTGGCAAATTGTAGGGGGACGATACACAAGAAGGGGCGGAAGTCCCAGGGACAGAGCAGGAAGCTGCAGAACAAGAGCCTGCACAAGGACAAGAGCAGCAGGTGAAAGAAAAGGAGCCAGAACCAGAGATTATCTCTGGGGCTCAAGCAATGCAAGGTCCAAGAGTGCACCAACAAAAACCAAGTGAACAAATGGCATCAGCTGGGGGACCCGGACCTTCAGGAATAACCGTTACCCCAGCTGCCATGTTCCAAGAGCCACTCCTAGGATCAACCTTTGGGTAGGTGATCATAGCGGCCCAAACTCTAAATCTTGGCCTGACACCTCCCCTACTGCTAAAAGAGGTGCTGACAGAAGAAGAGGCCCCGGCAAAAGAAGAACAACAACAGCAAGAGCAGCTTGAAGAAGAGATCTTCGAGGAAGCCTACTAGGGTCCATACCTAGCGATTGACATACAGGACCAGGCTGAGGAGATAGATATTGAAAAGAATGTTGCTGTGGAAGAAGTTGAGGCAGGGAGAGGGACAGATGAGGTCCGCATTAAAGAGGAGCAACAGCCACAGGACACTGGGAGAGAATCAGGAGAACAAAGTCTGGCAGGAAAGCCACCTCTCCCACCTCGATGGCTGGTAGAAAGTAGGAAGAGAAAGGCTCAGTCTGCTCCGGCGATTCCTCTCTCCCTAGCCAAAATGATGGCCCAATTTCAGGCCCCGCCAAAGGCAAAGAAAGCCCAGATAGTTCACACTCTCCGAACCGGGCCAGGCAGAGAAACAATTGTCGTTGTGGAAACACCACCCCCAGACGCCGATGAAGTAACCACGGATCCCGCAGACTACAGTATTGTAGAGGTATCCCTAGGCAAAAGGGGAAAATAAGGTGAGGTAAACTTGCTAAAGGAGGCAGCAAGGGCAGTGGAGGCCCGATATGAGAAAGAGGCCCAGAGGCTCAAGGCTAAAAAGGAAAAGAATACAAACCTTTGGGGTTGCTTATTGAGCTTGCCTGACCCATCAATGTCGCTCCTCTAGAGACCTCCACATCAGAAGAACTACCGCAGAGCGACATAGACTCCCTGTGAGTAATGAAAAAGAAATCCCAAGTAGTGGACAAGTGGGTCACCCTACAGATAGGAAACACCCAGCATTTCCTGGTGTCCACCCTCCCAGATCTATACACGGCCTGACATGTCATTCATTAGGCGAAAGCGTTTATTGAGCAGTGGGAGAGTGACACCAAAAATTACCAAGCATGGAAGGTGGAGCTCGAAGAGCTCCTTACCTTGGGAGAAGATATAATTTCCAAATCCAGAATTCTTGGTGAGGAATCATTTGATTTTGTAAGAACCCAGCACTCCAGACTTGACCTCACATTGGAGGTAACCAAGCAACTAGTAGGGTCCTTGCAGGAAAAGGTAAATGCTGTAAAATATTCTTCAAATTTATACAAGTCTTTTATAATAAAGGCTTCCAGGGCTGATCCCCTTAGCACAGATATATATACCCCCAAAGATTCAGTTTTGGGGGGTTTTGATGAAATAATGAAGTCCCAGTATCAATCCCCGGAGGGGATAGATGGGGCCCAGATGGTGAAATTGACCAGCATGATACTTAAGGGTCATGACATGGCAAGGATGGCGGATGACTTTAAAGAAAATGTTCCAGACCTAGGGGAACAAGTTAAAGTGGCCAAGCACAGAAGGGCCAGCCTAAAAGATGTAGATGAAGATGGCATTTCCCGCCTCCTCCAAGCTTTCAATGATAATAAGCAACCTTGAGCTTTCTCCGGAGGCTGGGGGAAAACTCACATTGAGCATTATTTATTCTTTTTGGGACATAAGTTCCCAGATCCTGAAGTCCTAGATCCAAAATTTTGTATTCTTTCAAAGTGATCTGTGTCCCGGTTCCCGAGGCCGACCGATCACTTTCAAAAGCGGTTAATAAAGGCTATCAGAAGGTAGTTGGCCACATCAAGGGGCATTGGTTTGACAGTTGGTTTTCTGACAGGGTGGCCTTCTCGAGGCACCGCTCATAGGTACACCTAGCACATTGGAGATAGGGCACCGCATTTCCCATTTATGAGGCATGTAGCCTCAGTCCCCGGGGGACCTACTTTCTCCTTTCTCCTTTCTAGCTATCTTCTCGAGATTGATTCTTCCGATGTATATTCTTGTCTTATTCTTCTGACATGGCAGACCTATTCCATATCTAGGTCTTTTGTAGGGTGGCGCAAGTAGTACCAGCCCCTAAATATTGTATTTTATTGAAACTTGATGTAAAATAGGGTTAGGGTTAGAAAAGAGTTGTATAAATAGCTAAACTGGCCCATTTCCAAGGGTCGGCAAAATTGATGATTTTGTTGTCTATAAAAATAGCAAAGTGATTTCTCTTTCTCAAGTTGTAGAGCTCAATGCTTCATTGTTCTGTTCTCAATAGTTAGATGCTCCCCTGGAGCCACCATTGTATCACGCACCAGTGCTTGCTGGAAGAAATATTAATAAGGAAGGAAGAATTCTCAGCAATGATGTTGTTGGCATTCCTGCTTCTGAGTTAATGGTATTTCATGTTTTAATGTTTTGCATGTCTTCTACTCTGATATATTAAAGTAGATCAACGACCTCTTTATTTCTACTACTGATAAAATGTTAGCTAATGGTTATGCATTTCTTCGGTATTTAGTGTAGCCCATCAGAGTATTATTGATGTTCTGGACATTTTAGCATGACTATAGTTAGATGAAATACTTCTAACCCTGCAGGATCTTTTTCATTTTATTTGCTAAGTGTAGAATGCTAGGGGAAACCTTACTATATTGAATCTCCGGAGGTTTTGTGTTGAAGAAACCAGCTATCCCCATCGANATCAGAGTATTATTGATGTTCTGGACATTTTAGCATGACTATAGTTAGATGAAATACTTCTAACCCTGCAGGATCTTTTTCGTTTTATTTGCTAAGTGTAGAATGCTAGGGGAAACCTTACTATATTGAATCTCCGGAGGTTTTGTGTTGAAGAAACCAGCTATCCCCATCGAAAATAGTCACTTCTCCCCAACCGAGCCCCGCACCGTTGTGACCCGACACCCAGGTGCTTGAAGGCCCGAGGAATTTATTTTACCCGGATAACCTTTGTAGGTGGAGTTGGCCGATATCTCCAGAACCTAGTGACAACTTATGACTGTTGGCGGACCCGGTCAGCAAAACCCCATCAACATATGGTAGACAATGGTGCAACGAGCAGTTTCATGCCAAAGAAAATAGCTGACTTGTTGGATTTAAAGTATGAACCTCTTGAGAAAAGAGTGGTCCATCTTGATGGTACTTCATTCAAGACCTTAGGGGTTGTTAAAAATGCAAGCTTGACCTTACATTCATGTCCAAATTTCTCAATTCCTCAAGATATTTATGTCATAGACCCGCCACCTTATTTTTCCCTATGTCTGTCAAGGGACTTTACAGCCAAAATAGATGGATATTTCTGATCAGATAGGTCTCACCTATATTTCAGAACTAGATATGGTACTAAGGTAACCATAAAATCAGAGTTATGGGCCAAGGATCACATAGAGCCTTATAATCCCAGCCCTATTAATGCAAGTTGTGTGATTATCGATTCATATGATATTAATGAAATTCAGCTTATAACACACAAACTGAGGAGTATCCTGATATTGTTTTGGATGAATGGGCAACTAGAAATGATTAAGATGATCATGTGTTTAGTGCTGGTTTTGGTAACTATGTGATTTTGGAATCTGATGCAGTTTTGCCTAATCTGATAAAAGATCAAGGTTTTGAATTTGAATTATCTAACCAGCTATGGGACTTATATTTTGATGGATCTAGGAATAAATATGGTGTTGGTGCAGGGGTTATGTTAGTTTTACCTAATGGTGATAAATTTTATGCTGCATACAAATTATATTTTCCAAGTTCTAACAATGTCGCTGAATATGAAAGTCTTATTCAGGGTTCAGAATGGGCAAGGAAAAGAAGAATCAAATGCTTGAGGGAATTTGGGGATAGCAAGTTAATAGTAAAACAAGTGAGAGGTATCAATGCTGTTAAAAATGATCTTTTGAAGTTGTACAAATCTAGAGTATCTGATATTCTAGATTATTTTGATGCATTTAACCTCATTTCTATACCTAGAAGAAAAAATTAGCATGCTGATAGGTTGGCTGGTATTGATGCACATGTTTCAATTACTGAAAATAAAGGATAGATCTCAGATCAGTCACATGCCAAAATTGTTGTGAGGCCTTCTATCCTAGATATTGATATCAATTGACAGGTTTTTAACACTGATGAATATATTTTAAGTTTTATGACTAAAACAAGAGATTTCTCAGCTTCTAAAAATGACAAACTCAGTCAATAAATGGAAGATCAAGTCATTCAGGTGAAAACTAATAAGCTTCCAAAGGGATTGGTCAGCCTAGAGTCAGCTTTTAACTCTGATGATCAATTCAGAAGGAATAAAACTTGCTTGTTGATCAAGGAAGATCACTTTGAAGAGGTGGAGATACTTAGAGACAAGTATTTAAAGGTTGGTAAAATTAATTCTCCTGAAGAAAAAAAATTGCTTATTGATTTGTTCAGAGAATATAATGATGTGTTTGCATGTGATTAGGCTGATTTGAAAGGATTTGATCAATTTAAAACAACTTTCACAACTAAATGGGGAACAGTGCCATATAGGATAATTCCATTTGGTTTATCAAATGCAGGAGCCACTTTCCAAAAGGCTATGATGTGGCTTTTAAAAATATGATGTATAAGTTTGTTCTTGTTTACCTAGATGATGTCACAATTTACAACAATGTTGCAAACCAACACATAGATCATCTAAGACAAGTGTTACAAAGATGCAGAGAGTTTGGAATCTCTCTTAACCCAAAAATATATGTTTTTACAATTCATGAAGGTAAAATTTTAGGATACCAAGTGTCTAAAGAAGGCACAACTATTGATCCTGAAAGGACTCATGCAATTCTAGAACTGTCATTGCCAAAACATAAGAAAGGATTGTAGAGTTTTATTGGGAGGGTAAATTTTGTTAGACGCTTTATCCCTAATATTGCAAAAATTTTAAAATCTTTGACTGTTATGTTGAAGAAAGATGTACCTTTCAGATGGACTGATGAGGAAAAGAGATTTTTTGAACAAATTAGGTTGGATTTTCCATCTACCCCTACTTTAACTAATCCAGATTTCTCTAAGGATTTTATTTTATATGCTTATGGTGGTTTTGACATTGTTTCAGCAATGCTGGTATAAAAGAATGAGGACAAACATGAGCAGCTAGTTGCATTTTTTAGCAAAGGTATAGATGATTATGAGAAAATGTACATTTTTGCTAAGAAACACGTGCTAGTTGATATTAAATCCTTAAAAAAGTTTAAGAATTTAGTTGCTAGGAATAAAATACATATGATGGTTGCACATCCAAGCATTAAAGAGTTCTTATTGAACAAAGATGTCAATGAAAATAGAGCAAGATGGATAACAAGGGTTATGGAATATGATGTGCAAATTCATGTAACCAAGTTGGTTAGAGGCAAAGGTTTGTGTTCTTAGATGGAAAAAGAAGAAGATAAGGTTGAAGCCACTGAAGAGGCTACCTTACTCCAAGGTAATTCTGTGTTAATCAATAATTTAGCATCTTGGTTATCAGATATTACCAAATTTCTACAAACTGGTCAATGTCTAATAAATCTTGATAAAGCCACAAGAAGGTACTTCAGGTTAAAATATATTCCTTATGTTCTAATTGATGATATTCTTTATTAGAAAGATTTTTCTTGTATGATTCTCAAGTGCATAGACTATGTTGATTAAAACAAGATTTTATCTAAGTTTCATGATGGATCTTGTGGAGGGCATTTGAGTCCTACAACTAAAACCTAGAAAATTCTAAGAGCTGGCTATTACTAGCCAGATTTATTCAAAGATTCTCATTCTTGGGCAAGAAAATGTCAAAAGTTTACTTTGTTTGCAAGAAAGAAAAATTTGGCTGCATTGCCATTAAAGACAATCATTATGGATCAACCATTTAATAAATGGGGAGTGGACTTTATAGGTCCAATAAGTCCTAATTCTAGTGCAAGTCATAAATGGATTTTGACTACTACAGACTATTTTACTAGTTGGACTGAGGCCATTGCATTGAAGGAGTCTACTAGATAGGCTGTGTTGAAGTTCTATGATGATATTGTAACCAAGTGTGGTGTTCCTCAATCAATAATTTTAGATAATGCTTTAGATTTTGTTGGTTCATCTATAACCGAGTGGGCTGTTAAAAATGGAATTTATTTAAATACTTCTTCTAACTATTATCCTCATGATAATGGTCTTGCAGAGTCTACTAATAAAAACCTAATTAGGATCATCAAAAGGACTTTGCAGGAAAATAAGAGAGATTGGCACTCTAAACTGAAGGCAGCCTTATGGTTGGATGGAATCACACCAAAATAGATTATTGGGAATTCACCCTATGTTATGGTTTATGGTAAGGAGGCAAGATTGCCAATTTATATTGAGTTTCCCGCTTTACAGCTAGCTGATCAAATGATGTTGTTTAAAGAGGAAGATCCTCTTAAGTTGAGATATGTTGAATTGCAATATCTTAAAGAAGAAAGAAGAAAAAGCATTGAAGAACATAGAGTTAAGACAAGAGAAAACTAAAAGGTCTTTTGATAGAAAGGCTACACCCAGAGTCTTCAAGGAAGGGGATTTAGTACTCAAGTGGGATGTGCTGAAGAGAAGACCAGGCCAGCAAGATAAATTTGAGAATTTTTGGTTAGGCCCTTTTGTTATTACAGCTTGTAAAGAGAATAATGCTTTCTATTTGTCTACAACTGATGAAGAAGTTTTGTAGATTCCAGTTAATGGAATACACCTCAAGCTTTTCTTTGAGAGTTAGGTTTAGTCTAGTTTCCTTTTCAATAAGTGTTGTCCAAGCACTAGGTATTTAGGTTTCATAGGTCTAGATTAGATGCATTTTCATTTCAATAAAGGTTGCATTCATGGTTTCTGGTTTTCTAACACTATTTCCCAAGGATAAGATCTATAGGTCATGTCTAGCAGGCAGACATCCAGCAGAAGTGGCAAAAAATGTCACCCAAAATTACAACATACAAAAAAATAAATACAAATAGGAAAATATTGCATTTTAAGGGTCCAATTAACACTATCTTTCAGGTATTGTTTATTAATATTTCATTATTGCATTCATTATCAGATTTCATTATTGTAGTCTAAGTATTGATCACATTTCAAAATTAAAAATTTATAACTGATCATTAGATTGTGCATTCAAGCTAAATGTAGTATAAAAGTGTCCTTTCATATTTCATATTTCATGTCAATCAAAGAGTACATTTGTAGAATAGAAAGAATGATAGAAGTATGGAGTATGGGTCCCATGCATTGCCTTATTGTATGTTTGTTGTCAGTTGGTTATCTTACAGGTCTTCGGTCTCCAGGCTTAGGTCTTCATCTTCACTAAGTCTTTAGGGTTTTTCACCTGCATCATGAGAGAGAAAATGGTGTTAGATCTAGTTGGATCTAAGCAATGCATGAAACACAAACACCATACAACTACAATCAATTATTTCAATGATGCATATCTATCTGGTAAATTCAATGTAATAAGGAAATATGCATCCATGCTAAGTGAAAGATAGTATTAAAGGGACTTGTTTTTAAACATGAAACCTTTTACTATTAATGGTCATTCTGATGTATATTGTTCTTATTTTCAAAGCCATATATCTGAATCAAAGGGATTTAGTGTTTTTATCTAAGAAACCCTTTTTTTTAGAATGACATAAGCATGTTAGTTTAACAAACAAAAATAAACCAACAAACATTCATGAATGAGTGTCATCTCATTTGACACTCACACACAAATGTTAGTCGGCTCATTTTGTTTGCTGACCTAACAGGTTGATTGGTGATGTGTGTGCATTAGGTGCACAAGTAACTAAATACAGATAACAAAAGAAATGCAATGAGTGTCACGAGCCCATGCTCGAACTTCACATAAGGCATTACATACAAGAAAGTTGTGTGCATCACAAGAGGTTATAGTTCATGTAGATGTAGGAGAGGAGGATACAATGCATGAAGGATGATACAATGATGCTGCAGGAGACACATGGTCAATAAAGGGTCTTGAGAAGAGATATGCGGAAATGGAGGAGAAAATGTTTACTATCATCATGTCGGATGAATTTGAAGTAATTTTGTTACAATAAGTATGAAAATGCAAAAAAGACATCTAAATGGGAGTCAATTATGGAAAATGCATGCTTAACAATAAATCATGTCATCACCAGTCTCATGTTATGAAGTGTTGTTTTTTATGTTTACACAACAGTATGGTTTACAAAAAATGAAGGCATATAAGATAATTGATAATTTGCATATGAGCTACAAATGAAAAACAATGTCCAAGAATTTGAGAAAAAGTGTATTTATATTCTTTCATAGATTGTTCATTTACAGAAAATGGCTAGATTGTGTCAATATGAGAGAAAAACATATGCATAAACTATTGGCATTAAATGAGTACATCATGTCAATATTGTTTAATGAGATAAGAAATCATTACAGTGATATCTATTTATACAAACAAATTAAAAGGAATATGCACATTAAACATTGATATCTATTTATGCATATCTTCATTAGAATGGAGCAAAACAAGGTGTATTCATGTTATGGCTATGAATCAACTAGAGGTTCAATGATGTTGTGGTATTTCATTTCTTTAGAAAAGGAGGTCAAGTACAGTATCCATATGCCTGATGTGAATATGAAGTAATGTTCTATGTAGAGTGTAAGGAAAACAGTACTATTATGGTGTATTTAAATGATAGTAACATGTGAGGCCATCATCTAAAACATGCTATTATTAATATAGTGTGTATCCATCAACTAACATGATGTTATTATTCATGTTTGAATAAAATTGAAAATTCAGTGTATGCAGGGGATGGGGTCGAGCAGATGCAGAGTAGGGGATGTACATGTTTGGGTTGAGTTTCATGTCATGAATTTTTCCCATGGGAGTCACGAGCCCATGCTCGAACCCCATGGACCTGATGATTTATATAAAGTTAAACATACAATGTATTTTTACACTAAGAGAAACTGCATATTCTTAAAATGTTTAGACAGTAATAATAAAAGTTCAGACAAAGGGTTACATTATGTTGCAGATTGAACATGTAATATGTTTAGTCTAATAAAAGAAGGCTTACGACATCATCAAACTCCACAGTGTGAAGTTGTCATGTTTTATGATAGTATGGTAGTGGTCCAAAAGACATTACTGTTGGACTTCAAAGAAAGAATTGAATAGAGGTAACATAAGGAAACATTAAATGGAGTCTACAACTGACAAAAGACAATTTCTCAAACAATGGAATAACAAGCTTTCATATGTTTCATGTTTACTTCCAGATATGCAAGAATGACCATGTGGGTATCCATGTTTTTTCACCATTCATCCAACACAGTGTGTAATAATGAAGAGAGTGACAACAAAAAAAGAAACAAAGACAAAAAATCAATGTGAAGCTTGATATTTAATGCTACAATGAAGGAATCTATAGAAGAAGTAAATCAAAACTCCAATTTTCTGCCAAAAAAATGTAAATTCTTAAAACCCTGAAATTGGACTCATTTAACCTTAACTAGTAATGAAAAAGAATAGCATGTCGACTACAGTAAGCAAGCTATCTCAATTAAAGCTGCAAGATAAGAAAATGAGTAGAAGTGTTACTTATCTGGGTGTCACATATCGAGCATGCTAGACTTAAACTAATGCATACAAAGTGTCATGTGTTGCGGGTGCAGACTAGTTTAAAAGGATGAAGGCTGAGTTCAATATAACTTAAAGTAAAGTAGAAAATCTCAACATGTTTTGATACCCCGAGCTCTTCAAGTTGCAACTCTTTGAAAATCATGGTTCAAACTCCCACTTCTTCAAGCTTCAGTCCATTATACACTGTAAGCTCCGAATGAGTCTGAAGCTGTGGCTGAAATATGCCAAATTTCAAGATTGAGTTCATAAAAGATAAACTCCACATCTCTCAACCACAGCTCAAACTTAGTCCCAGCTTACAGTGGTTTAACTCAAAGTTCAAATCCCATTAATCATGGAGGCTATTGGGCTCTATCAAGAAAAGAAAAGCTCAACATGTATTAACAACTTGAGATCTCAAACCCAAGTTATCAGACCAATTCAAGCATGGAGAGGCTGAGAAGATGCAAAGAACGTGCCATGTATGATGGCTTAAGATTCAGAAAAATCTATAGAAGTTACACCACGAGCCCGAGCTCTTCAACTTACAACCTAGTGAAAAGAGCTTTCGAGACTCCTACTTCTCCAAAAGCCTAAGCTCTCAAACCAAATTCCTAACTCAAGGTTGTTGTAATGAGCCCAAAAAACCATAGCGAGCTTCAAGGAGAGAACCAGAGTGATAACACCATGTGTAATGGCATACAACTTTCAAGACTCCCAGTTACACAAAGAGCCAAAAATCGCAGCAAGAAGCCTGAGATCCTTTTTCTAAGTTGCAAATATAGCACCATACATCATGGTATTGAGTTCTAGATTCAAACCACAAGCATGGCGACACAGTAGAAAACCCTAAAATTTACCTCCAAAACCAAATGCAAATAAGATGCAAAAACATTATGCAGTGTTTTTACAAAATTTTCAAGTCCAGTGACAAAGGAACTCAATACCCTATCATTTGCAGTGCCTCGACATTCCCCAAGTAGTGAAAGGATAGTACCTTAAGTGCCATGATAGATAGAGATATTTCAAAGTGGGTTGGGTCATATTTCTCATGAGCTATATTCAAGTTTAGTTATGAGCTTGACTGTGGATCGGGTTTATTGCAAATGGAGTTAGGGTTGTTGACTATGGTGTTGGTTAGGAGTTAAGGTTTTTTATGTCAAAGTATTAGGTTATGTTGTGAGTCATGTTATGTATGTAATGGAGTTTATGCATTTTGGGTTAGTTTTGATGGGATTCTAATGTATTTTGTAATAAGTTGGTAAATTATGTAGAAGGATGTATGTCTTTCATTGAAACTTTAGGGGCTAGATCTAGGGCTTAAATGTGGGCACTTATTAAGTCTTAATATTAGTAACTTGCTATTTTGGAGGGGATTTTTGAGGGATGAGTGATTTTTCAAAAAATGTCTTCATGGGATATATAGCTGAACTTTTGCTTTGAGGGTAGGGGTTCAGAATTGGGAGAGAAGAGCTTTTAGTGAACTTTTTTGTTCCTATAGCCTTTCTTATGCATTTTGTATCCATTTAGTTCATGTTTGAGTATTAATTTTGTGCAAGAGGATGCATGTATTCCTTTCCATTATTCCAAAATTCATTCATTTAACTACCCACAGATTTTGATAAGAATAAAGCTGGTCCATTTCTCATACACCTTGTTATGATCTTTGGTTATCAATCCCATTTAATTTTTTGCCTTCAAGTGGAGTGTATCTATAACATAGATTAGTGAATTATCTTAATTCCTATTCTAGGTTTTAGAATATTTCCTTTTGCATAATATGCATGTGTGTTGACAGGAGCGTTACTATTTGTGGTGAAATCCCTAGTAGTGACTTTTAAGTTAGCCTATGTATTGGATAGTGAACGATTTTGCAGAAATCATTAGGGAATGTCAAGTGAATGTTAGTTTGAACCTTTGAGAAATATGAATCTTATTTGGTGTATCAACTTTCAAGTTTTATTCATCCAGTTTTAGTTAAAATTTCTCCCTTTCCTTTCCAAAAAATTAGGAGAAAGCATTAGATTATTGATACCCAAAAACCAATATGAACCGGCCTAGAATCTAGAGACTCCTTCTTAATCAGATTCGACCCACAACTCGACAAGGTTTCCATTGTTAGAATAGAATACTGAATCCCTAATGCCTAAGTTGGGGTGGTATTTCTAAACCTCAACAATACTATAGGGCATAGTCCATTTGAGGTTTGTCTTGGGTATCAGCCATTGGCACCTATGGATGTAGCACTGTAAATTTTACAATCTGATAGTTTATTGAATGCTGACAAGGAGGTAGATAAAGAAGAAAAATTCATTGATAAAATTAGACATCTACAACAGAAAGTTCATGAGATTTTGGAGTAGAGTAATCAGAAGTATAAGGAAAGGCATTATAAACATAGAATTCCTCATCACTTTCAGATTGGTGACAAGGTATGGTTACATCTTCAGAAAGAGTGCCTTCACAAACCAAATAGGAAGCTTTTTCCTCTTTGTTATGGCCTATATACTATTTTGAAGTAGGTTTGTGATTATGATTTTGAACTTAATTTGGCATATTTCTTGGGCTTGCATCTAGTTTTCAATGTGGAATTGTTAAGACCCTATTTTCCTCCTTTGTTGGACATTTCCCAAGCTACTGAACACATTCAAGCTAAAGAATTATCTAAAACTATTCCATTCCAATGTGACCATGTCACTAAAGTCATTTTAAAGACTTTGAGAAATCAGAACATTCCTCTTTATGGGCTGGTTCGAGTTGGTCAACATCCTCATCAAAGCAAGTGATTAAATAAGGAACAAATTGAAGCACAATTTCTGCACTTTTTGTAGTAGGTTAGTGCAATGGGGACCATTTCCTCTCAAGGGGGGGGGGGGGGAATGNTGGGGACCATTTCCTCTCAAGGGGGGGGGGGGAATGATCAAGATGCAATTGGGAAATACTGAAATCTAATTTTCTAGCATTTTCTATGTCTTAGTAAACTATATTTTGAAGGTCTTCAGGCATTTCTGGGACGATCTCCTCTAAGGAAGGTAACCATGGTTTCATTTCCTAGATTTGTTTCTATAATTTTTTATTATCTTTCCAACAAAGTAAATGGTTCACAAACCGGACCCAGGACTAGAAATTTATGGCTTCTCCAAGTAGGCCTAAAATTTTATATAGTTTTTTTTGAAATTTTTGGTAGTTTTAATAAGTTTATTTTTATTAAACATTATGATGACTCTTCATTTCATTTCCAAGGTATTCTAGTGACCCTTGGGATCCATCATATTTGTATAAACTCCAATTTCAAATAGAATGGATTACTTTTTGGCTCGCACTTCTATTGTTAATCTTCTGCTTTTTATATTGAACTTGACAATACCGCAGGTATCACACGAGGAATTGTAATCTAATTTAGAAATAAGATCAATCATAAGGGGTCGTAAGGGGTCATATGATCCATTAATGAGTCATAAGAGAATGTACAAACCCTTAGGACTCATTAGTGGGTCCTATGATCCCTTAGGACACATTAGAACCCATTACGACACATTAGGATCCAAGAGAATAGATTAACTGTCAAATCATAGCATAATGGGTCCTAAAAGGTCCTAGGGCTCATTAATGGGTCCATGACCCCATAGAAATCCTTAGTATGCATTAGGACCCTTTATGCCCCATTATAACCCCTTAGAAAACATTAACCATTGTAGTACAAATTAAACTCATTAGTGTGTGTGTGTGTGAAAGGTGGTCAACAGAAACACTTCAACAAATCCTTACATCCATGGATTAGTAACATTATATTCAATCAACACAAGAAAATTAAAACCCATTAGAAACTGATTCATTGCTTCCTAGATAAAGTGATTATGGTCTATTTTTTATTTATCTTCTATTTAGCATGTACAATAGTGACTAGGCTTATTCAAAATGGAAGATTCATTGTGAGTATGATGCAAAGATTACATTCTCTACTCCAACGTCATGCTAAGACAACTATTTTTTGGAATAAAAGTGTAATTAGAGGTGAATTTATTTTTGAGGATGATAATATGGTGTATGTTAAAATGCATCATAATAGGGACAATTTTGATTGGGTCCTAACAAATGTTTATCCTCCCAATTCTAAGAATGGTATAGATAATTTTTGGTTGAAGTTGGTTGACGAAAGGGTTCATTTTTTGGAGGATAATATGATGGTCGTGGGAGATTTCAATACCCCTCTTAAAGATTCTAAAAATCTTTGTTGATCGGGGACTCATATGGATATTATACTTGATCTCATGAATTTTATCAATAGTTAAGCTTTATTTGATATTGATTTCCAGTGTATAAACTTTCCCTGGACTAACCGTAGAGTGGGGAAAGATTATATCCAGGTTTGACCTGACCAAGCTATGATCTCCCATGGATGGTACAATAAGTATCTTTTCTCTCTATCCTCTTTTCACAAAACTGGGTCTTATCATTTTCCTATTTCATTTTTGGCTAAACCTCTTTCTTGCAAAATAAATTTCCCTTTTTGGCTTGAATAAATGTGGACCCTTCACCCAAACCTGGAGAAGATTATCTCAAATTTGTGGGGAACTAAGGTTCATGGCACGACCATGTTAATAGCTTCTAAGAAACTGAGCATCATCAAAGCTAATGTCAAAAACTGGAAGACCGTGGTTTTGGGGACATTTTTAAATAAAAAGAGTGGTAAATATTTGCTAAAGAAAGTCCAGGACTCCATCCAGCAGTTTGGGTACTTTGAAGAAACAATTAATCAAGAGAATGATGCTTTGGCCAAATATCATGATTTTATCTCTAAGGAAAAAGTCTATTTGAGAAAAAGATCATGCATTTCTTGGCTCAAGGAGGGTGACAAAAATACTAAGTTTTTTCACATTACCACCTTGAAACATAGGGATGCTAATAGAATAAGTCATATTTAGAAGGGAAACTCTATTTTGGGTAAGGAGGAGGAAATGAAATAGGAAGTTGTGAACTACTTCTCTACTCTTCTCAATGTTGACCATAATCTAGTGGATTCTAAGAAAGAAAAGTTTCTTGGTGCTATTCCAAGAATCATTACTGGGGATCATAATATTAGGTTAGGTGTTATCCATTTCTCTAAGAAAATTAAGGATGTGGTTTTCTCTTTTGATCATGATAAAGCTTGTACACTTGATGGTTTTCCAATGTTTTTCATTCAATTGTTCTAGCACATTGTGAAGAGATATATTTTGAATGTTGTGAAAAGAATTTTATGGATGTAGGAGATTGATGAAGGAAATCAATGCCACTTTCTTAGCCCTCATCCCTAAGATGTAAGGAGCTAATTCCTTTAACTAGTTCAGACTGATTAGTTTATGTAAATTATTTCACAAGATTATTTTCAAAGTGTTGACTTTGAGACTCCTTAATATTCTTCCTTCTATCATATTGCCTCAACAAAATCGGTTTGTCCCAGGAAGACAAAATTTGGATTGTATTATCTTGGTGCATGAGAATATTCATTCTCTTTCTAAATATAAGAAGTAGGGTTTTATTTTGAAGTTTTATCTAGCTAAAGTGTATGATAGAGTTGACTTGACTTGTTGTTACAGAGGAAAGTGTTGGTTATGTTTTTGTTTGATCCTAGAATTATCCAGATTATTCATCAACTTATTTCCACTGCCTCCTTTATTGTTCTGATTAATGATTCTTCTTCCTCTTTCTTTTATAACTCAAGGGGTATCAGAAAGGGAGACCCCATTTCCCCCATTTTATTTACCTTGATGGTGAAAAGTCTAGGGATATATGTCTAGAAATTGATTAATGATGGGTCTCTTAAAGGGCTTCACCCCTCCTTTGCAAACTTGGTATGTTTGCATGAGAAATTTGTGGATGATACTATTTCTATGGGTGAGGCTACTATGCATGAGTATAGACACATGAAGGGTGTTCTTAAATCCTATAATTTAGGTACTAGCCACTTTATTAATTGGAATAAGATCTCTCTCTTTTTTTTTAACACCCCTGAGGAGAGACAAAGAAAAATAGTTGCCATTATGGAATGCAACATTGCTTCATTTCCCTAAGTTTACATTGGTCTCCCCATTGAGGAAAAGCCTCCTGATGGCTTCTGGATGGGGATCATTGACAATTTTAACAATAAACTTGCTGGATGGAAAGGTGTTTTTTTCTATCCTAGGCGGGAAAAGTCAGTCTTCTCAAATCCTACTTACAAAATTTATTCATTTATGCGCTCAATATATTTATAATTCCCTCAAAGTTTTATATTAAGATGGAAATCATTCAAAAGTGATTTCTATGGGGTAGTTCTAAAGAGAAGAAATGTGTCCCTCTAATTGCCTAGGATAAGGTGTGTAAACATAAGTAGTATGGTGGTTTAGGGGTCAGATCCATTAAACATATGAATAATGCTCTTCTTGCTAAGAAATTATGGAGAATGTATGGAGAGGAAAAAGAGTGGAACAAAATATGGAAATAAAATATTTTTCTAATTTAAGTCTTGACCAGATCACTCAGGAGGATTGTCACATTGGAGGGTCTAAAATTTGAAATAGCATCATGAAATAAAAAAAGGTGGCAACTAAAGGGAGTAAATGGAAGCTTGGGAATGGTCATAGAATTAGTTTTGGGAAGACTTATGGCTTTTTGATATGCCTCTTTGTATGAATCCTTAATTGAAAAATCTAATGAACAGATGTAAAGCCTCCTTTCATTCCAAGTACAGCCCAGATTACTAAAGAGAGAATTAGTAGGTGAACCTGATTTAAGTTATTAATAAAGCTTTGTGTTCCCAACATATCATTGGAAACAAGGAGGACACCTTAATTTAGGGTCTTGAATCTTCTAGAAATTTATCTATTGCATCAGCTTATAGAATCCAGATCCAGCCTTTTAATGAGTCTCCCTTTTGGGATAAAGCGTGGAACAACTATCTTATTCCAAAAGTTGAGATTTTCTTTTAGTTGTTTATCTAGGATAAAACCCTCATAATTGAGAATCTAATGAAAAGGGGATTTTATCTTCCTAACAGATGTTGTCTCTTCTATAAGGAGAGAGAATTAGATACCCATCTCCTCCTCAGCTGTTCTTATTCCTTAATGATTTAGGAAGCCTTGTTAAAGATGGAATATTTGCTGGGTGTTTCCTAGTACTATCCATGAGTCTTTATAGAAATGGACTTGCCCTAGTAAAAATAAGAGATCCAACCTTGTGTGGAAAATATCTATTCCCCACCTTATCTGGAACATCTAGAAATAACATAATAATAGGATATTTAAGGACGTGCAAAGATCTCCTTTTATTATGGCAAATTTTATCTTTAAAAGTATTAAGGAAATTTTTTTAATGCAAAATAACTTAGCTAGGAACTCGGGGATGGATGTTCATTGTTGGAATATTAGCCAGAAGATGATAAGAAACATAATAGGGAAAATCACTGCTAGTTATCCCCATGAGGGTTGGGTTAATATTAACTTT
This sequence comes from Thuja plicata, assembly GCA_018584345.1. NCBI lineage: Eukaryota > Viridiplantae > Streptophyta > Pinopsida > Cupressales > Cupressaceae > Thuja > Thuja plicata. The sequence continues at coordinate 61,510 of MU223345.1, read as the reverse complement.
GAGAGTGCTACCAAAGGGAAACCCGATAAAGATGGTTGTGGGGGTGTCATCAAAGATTGAAGGGTTAACTTCATTGTGACCATTGATGTTCCTATTAGAACCCAATCTAATCATATGGTTGAGTCTCTTGGGGCCTTTACTCTCTCTCCCTTTCCAAACATTTAAGCTTTATTAATGTTTGGTTTGGAGGTGACTCGCTAAACATTATAAATTGCCTTAAAGGAAAATTTAGAGTTTCATGGTCTATAGAAAATGTGATTAATAAAGCTAAAGGTATATTGGTTTCCTTTAATCATTCCTATATATCCCATGTCTTTCATGATTCAAATAAAGTTGCTTATGTTTTCTCTAATAAATGGGTTTCTCTTGAATCTCTCATGACATGGCACAACTTAACGAACCTTAATGTGGAGGATAATAGCCTTATTAACTTTGAAAAAATTAATAGTAAAGAGGGAGGATTTAATTATAATGACGGAAATATTAAGGAGAGATAAACACATCATTAATTATGGTGGCCACTATAGAGAGGTGATGACTCATAATTGCTACTTTTTTCCACACACTTCCTGGGTGATTTGCTTCTTCTTTCTCATAGTTTAGATTTTGGTTTTCTTGTCTTCGTGTATGAAAAATATTCCTATGAGAGTGATCGAGATGGGAGGTGACTTGAATAGAGAAGAGTCTATGAACTTCTTGAAGGAGGAACCTAATACATGGATAAATCTTAGGAAGGGCTAGTGTATGCCCTACCTGGAGTAATTCCATGGATACAAAAAAGAAATAACCCAAAATTTCATTGCTGGATGGAGGAATGAGAATGTGACTATAGACGGGAGACACATTGATCTCAATGTGGAGCTAATTGCATAGGTAACTAGTTTACTAATGTATGACATTAACTTTTACAGAAATAGAAAAGTGTCTAAAATTATGGTTAATAAATTCCCTAAGACTGTGGCTGAGAGGAGTGGTATTGTTAAAAAGAAAGGTTTCTATATTGTGGATACTATTAAGGAGTTCTAGCGCAAAATCCTTTTTGTTTTAATGGAGTATATTACTCTTGAAGGGTGCTTCACTCATGCTCAATCTCATCATTTTGTGCTATTAAACTATTTTCATCATAAAGATTTTTTTTCTTGTCCTTTTTACCTTTATAACTTGTTATATCACAATCTGGCTGAGAATAGGGAGGATTCAAGTAAGTCCATTCTTCATGAGGGATTCATTCTGTTGATTTTTTAGTACATGAGGGTTAATATCCCTGTTAGTATGGGTAAAAACCCTAGGGAAAAAGGAATAATGTCAGCCTTGGTTTGGGTAAGCATGATAAGTCTGTGAAAAGGATTAAAAATGTGAAGTTTGCGGTGAGGATTTTGGAATCCCCATCCTCATCTTTGAGGACCAAGAAATATGAGCTAGTGAATTATTGGATGGACAGGAAGGATGAGGATTCAGATGGTGTTCCCTCCTGAAATGATGACTCAATTTTTTCCTCGTATATTGGTAAGAGTTCTGAAACTTTGGTTGGGGATATATAAATGTCATCCTCAAAGGAATTCACTAATGGGAATCCTGAGGAATCTAAAAATGATGATAGTCAGGAGAAAGCTATAGATTCTAGCTAGAAAAGTGCTCAGTTGGAAAAGAGAAACACAACTATGGTGGATGATCCTGGTCAGAGTGATCAAGGTAAAATTTTCATTGAACTTTACGTGAACAACCAGCCTAATAGGGAGAAGGAGATTGAGACAGAGGGAGACAAGAAGCTTAACACTATGGAAGATATAGGGAAGACTGACAAAGATAATATGTTGAAGGAGGATGATTCTAATAAGGAGGATACCCAATCCCACTCTAATGAAGTCAAGAAAAATGATGATATTGAGGAAGAGATGCCCTACACTAGTGATAAGATGAAAGGGATGGATTATGACATCCTTTACAGGGCTAAAGAGTTTGCGAAAGCAGAGAAAATGAAGAAAGAGAACAACCTAGAAACTTCTAAGAATGAGTTGTTAATGAGTTATCAATGGCTATAGGGGACTTGTCTGGAAAGGAAGATTATTATATTAGGTTATTACACACGGATAAATCAAAATCCCTTTACTCTTTTATGAGTAGTGAAAACTAATCCAATTACATAAAAGGAAAATTCATATTTGCGGTATCCATTTGATCAGTTCATTCAAGAATCATTCCTGATACAAAGCTAAAAAAATAGTTTTGAGTACCATTGCATACGTCTGTCACATGGAGCTTCTAATCCTCTTCACATTATATTAGAAGTTCGTTCCTTCTTTGTCTTGACTAGATATCCCTAGTACAGACCATAATAGTGTTTACAATTACAATCAATGAGAGGATACTGATTTAAAATTTAAAAAACATTACAAATTTTGAAATCATTGGTTGTGATAACTCACATTTAAAATAAATTCAGAGATATATGCCTCGGGTTAATATCAGAGTGGCACAACATAAGCTAATTATATTTCCACAGGGTATTTTAAGGCGACAAACCTTTGAGCAGTACTACATAGTAGCATGTTTTAAGACATATGTTTGAGACAAAAGTCTTTTAACTTCCTTTTTTCTAATTTTTTAAATTTTTTTAAAGACATATGTCTAGACAAAAGTCTTTTAACTTTCTTTTTTCTAATTTTTTAAATTTTTTTAAATTAATATATATATATATATATCTAGCACGACAAAATAAAAAAAAAAGTGACAAAAAAACTAAGCGGGAAGGGAAATTAATATGTTTACTTTTGAGTTTTGAGTTGAAGATAAGGAGCGAAAAAATATCTCTATTTCGAAGGAGGATGTGAAGAAGTTCTTGAAGGTGAATCGGGCAACTCTTTTGATCTTATCCCTGTATGTATGATTTCCAGTGCCTCTTTATTAGGGTGTTTAGATTTTTTTTTTAAAGTCTGTCTTAGGATTTCAGAAACAGAACTGAACTTTTTTATGTTGGAAATTTTGAGGATGGAGATTAGGGTTTTAAAGAAATATTATAGATACATTGGTTTTAAAGTACACATATTTCGAATAGTTGATATGAATTTTATTAGCGTTGCTTTGTAGGGTTTCAGGTTTTGTGTAGATGCATTTTCAAATAGGCGGCAAGGGGCAGAGGAATGGCGGCAAGTGAATTTTTGGCATGGCTTATAAGAGTTTTGTATGTATATCTGTCTCTCTCTGGGCATAGGTTTTATTTTCTGTTGAGAACAAGTTTTAGTATGGATGTACCAGCTTCGTTAGCTGCAACAGCTTCAAACTTCGCATCATATCCAGGTTAGTAGCTCGCGTTTGTTTGCTATCAAATGTCACTTTAAACTGTAATACATTTTGGATTAACCGTAGTTAAGAGTTGCATGCTTAGCTCCCAAATTTATCCAGTATTTAGCTTACGTCTGTGCCTTATTGTGGTGTTTGTTAAGAGGACATATAACCAACACTGTGGCTAAGGCGTTCTTGGATAGTTACCATCTTCCCTTACTTTTCAATTATTTCTCAAATATTCACTCGCGTGGTTTTTTTTATAAAATTTAAGTAGAGCCCTAATTTCTCAGTATTAATATCTTAAACATTCAATAAACATGTAAAGCTACACAGATTCATACGGTTGGTTTTGTGATGGGAGTTGCAATTTGGTCTGGCCCTGTTTTTTTACTCTTATACATTTTTCTTTACATCACTTGGTGCAAAGGAGGAGAAAATGATATACACAAAAAATGCAAACAGGGTTCTCTAACTTGTGTAGCAATCTGCTCAAGGGATCTCTAACAAGAAGAATTAGGGGGAAATGCTAAACTTAACCTTTTTCTGCTAGAAACATCACTGAACTGCAATCTAGGCATTCACTAAACTGGAAATATTTTCAAAATATAGTTGGCTTCACAGAATTACCCTATGTTTTCCAACACTTTTTGAAGCAACCTTCATGACAGTTCTTAAATATGTCTAATTCTCTCTGCAAAAAATAACTCGCTAAATATCTCTTCTAAGCCAATATTCTAAAACTAAGGTCCTATTTTAAGTACGACCTGTGTACATTGGGGAGCCATGCCTCCAAAATCACTGCTCCAAAAACCTGCAATGAGAAATTTACAATCAATCTTTACACGTCTCGACATCTTTTACTAAAACCCCACGGTATTTTAACCAAGGAAAAAAATTTAGCATGGCTATAGCAGGAAATTAATGGTTTTGTGCCCAAAGCAAACTGCCACAGTTTTCTCAGTAAGCATCGCCTGGGACGTGAAGGTTATCCACAGAAGGTCCACCAGTTTCAGTTCCTAAATCCTATCAAACTTTGTGTCTATTCTGCCACAACGCAAGTCATGCTCTGAATGAATACAGTCACCCCTGAATACAGTATAGCCTTGATGTTCTGGATAATGTCTGAAATAGCCTCACTAACAGTTTGATAAAATGGTTGTTGAATCTATATTCTAGACACTGTAAGCTCTGTGATTTTGCACACCCACTAGGAAAAATAAATGGTACACTTATCATAATGGAAGGCTTTAATGGACTCTGAAGATCAAATAAGATGCACAGTGATTAGAATGAAAGTAGGTGCGATGGAGACACCCTCTCAAGGGTTTTTGGTTCTAGCATATTAATATCCTGGATTACTGTCTCCAAAACTCTCATGAATGATGGATCATAATCCTTGTATTCTGAACAGCATTGGTCTGTATTTACATTACTATTTTCTAAAGCAAAAAAGAACCAAGATTTGTGGAACCATTTTCTGATAGGATAATATCGACATCTTTTATTAAGAGGAAAATAATTAAATACTCCTAAATTCCTGTAGTTTGGCTTACCCGTGTCCCACAAAGAGCGGGTTGCATTATAATTGCCATGAGGTGTCTTTTCTTTCGGTCTGAACCCAGGTTGTAAGGGTTGGATTTCTTCTGCGACATGAGACAACTAACTTTCCTTGTTCAGAATATTCAGTGGTCGCCTTAAAGTTCATGAAAAGTATATGAATGCCTAAGCCATTATATTTGAAACTAGACAAACTAATAAGCACATGGTTATCCCTGTAGTGGATTTCTCACTTCACATCAAAATAAAAAAATAATGCATAGTTCATTTGGATGATGACTTATGTTTTTAACTAGGGCATGAAGTATGGCTTTGTTAATCATCTTTCGATTTATGCATCTGTTAAATTGTGCTTGAATTAGTTTCCGATGCAATGAACCATGATGTAAAAGAAGTTGTAGATACAGGGATTAGAATGTTCTTTTTTGTAATGATAGTTTGTTGTGCACATTATTATATATACAAGAATCTAGCCGTGTCATGGGAATTCCTTTATATATTCATTTTCCTGAGGACTATCAAGGGAGTGAAAAAATAAAGCGCAGAGAGAGCATATG
>MU223345.1:31362-54099 GCA_018584345.1 Thuja plicata | reverse complement strand
GTTGAAGGATATCAAGATTATAATTAAGAAGTAAGGGTACAGATGCTGAAGGATATCAAGATTATAATTAAGAATTACTTCTAAAGGAGTCTTTCAATCATTTATATTATGAGGAAATTGCACCATTTTTGGAAAGTTCCAAAGAAGAGGTTCTACAGGTCGCTAGTCTTTGGTCAATCATAAGTTTAGATAGCTGTTTGCCTTCACCCACCAGATTCAGTTCATCAGGAGACACTTAACATAGATTTTATTATATTATTACTCAAATCTTCACAGCATTAGACCAATTGCTTCACATGACACTCCATGAGCAGAGGAAGAGGATACAAACAACAACTTGCACACACTATCGGTTGTGACATAGGCATTGAAAATCTCCAGTCATTCATTTCAGGTATGAACATTGCATTGAGGTCTGCAATCATATATTTTTGGATCTGGGCATTCCTTGTACCTCTTGAGAGGAAAAATAGGTTGTCTGTAGGTAAGGGTTTAATTCTAATTTGATTACAGGTTTTTGGTGAACTATAGAATGTGAATTTGATATGTATATGTTATAAACCATTATGGTTATGCACATATCTGCCTACTTATCTTTTAATTAAACTTATTCAATGAAAACATTAATATGAATAAGAGATTGTGATCATATTCGACTATAGATTATTAGATATGATCTAAAATATTAATGTAAACAATTCAATATAAATCATTGACAGTGAATCTGATGATGGATTACTGAATATAGTCTAAGATGTCAATACAAAACATATCTTCAATTTAACACGTGCAATCAATTTTTATAGTCTTCTATTTAAAAAACTTATGAATTTAAAAGAAGCTGAGTTTGTTATTTCCCCACATTATTATTGTAATCTTCTTAAGTTTTAAATGGTATTTATGATACATAAATTTAATGGGATAGTTAGTATATTAGCAAATATTTTTAAGCACCTGTTTCTTTCTATAATTTTTCAATAGATACACTAAATTTTTGTAGAAGAAATTAAATCTATATGAGAGAGATCTCTTTTATATACAACACTCTATGTCTTTTTTAAGTAATTAGGAAGTCTTCATAATGCATGAACTGTCATTAACCTTAGTTAGTTCCTTTGTAGGTTTAGATTGTCAATTGCTTGAAATAATAGACTTTGTTATGTAATATGCAAGGAGGCAGTTAAGGAAGTCTAATATTTTTTTAAGTCTGCAATATTTTTTTTTGTCTCTGCCATTATGAAAATAGAGTATACTCTGTCAAAATAGAACATTTAGTTTGATTTTCATGGTGATCATTGAGGGAGTTATATTGTTGTTTAATTGTTGTTTGTACTCTTTATTTCTCTGTTGTTATTGATTTCTCTGTGCTATTATAAAATCTACAGGTTTGAGTGCCAAGGAATAGGGTTAGGGTTAACTATATTGTGTTCTAGATGATCCAATACATGGTCATCACTAGACTCTTTCTCTTCAACAAATAGCACGACCTAGCAAACTCTTGAATGAATAAATCCTCTTTCCTTGCCTTATTTATTTTCTTTTAGAATTATTATCAAATTCACAATGATGCATTCTTAAACAATTTAAATCTACAGATCTATTTTAGTGGTGTTTTTATAGGATGCATTAATTTTGTAGTTGCTTGTAAAGCCAGCATAATAATATAGGCAATAGTTTCGGTGGAGGAAGTTTGTAAGTATACTCTAATAAACCATAATGATATTTTTTTTATCCAACTACATACAATGGATATGGTAGTGAACATTAAATTTTGGTGGCATTCGAGCTGTTAGAACATTCTAAGAAAAAGGAAGAAGTTTTTGCCTTATTGCAGAAATAATCTGGAGCTCAATAAAACTTCTTAGTAGACTCAACATGCTGTGGATTTCTACAAAACCAATAGGAATAAAAAATTTTGTTTGCATTAAAGTCTTTGTTTCACCCTTTTCTTTTTAAACTAGAAACTGTAAATAATTTACTAATCATCCAAATGTTGACGACCATGCAAATCACAATCATGTTCATTGCCATGTGGTATTCTTACAGTCACTTAAGATTTAATTTTCTTTTTAAATATCTATTAATGGTGTTTGTTTTCATCATTTATAGTGAATAATGAAAGTTGCAGATGTCTCAACTTTTGTTCCCTCTTTCATGGGTACAAACTATTTATTGGCGGTACCAAATTCTATTTGTATCTAGCCTTAATGTTGTTTTATTTGTAAGCTTGAGGGATTGTTGTAGGACAGTCTAGTGAAATAATTTAAATTTTTATTTTCTATTCGTGTATGTGTCATAATGTTGTGTTTATTTGTCTTTTCAAATCTACAGGATTATTTTATTGTAGAAATGTGACTGGCTATAGGTGGAGAAGCCAAAAAAAAATTAGAAGCTGAATTTTCTGGTATAAAACTAGTGCTGGAGTGAAGAAATATTTTGTATTTTTTAGATTTAAAAAACAAGAGCTACATTGATAAAGTGAGAGACATATAAAGCAATTTTAACTAATTTGTTTCACTATTGCAAGAAAATAAAAAATATATGTTGCTACCATAGCTTTTGGATGCTTAAAAAAATTGCTTTTGCAATGTATTCTGCATGCAAATATGAGAATGGAAGAATAGATCATTTGCATAATATATTTAGCTGCTAGAATATACGAAATCTAGCCATTAACATTGGAAAAGTTTCTAGCCACATTTTTGTAACATATCACCTGAATAATTCTCATGAAATCCACTTTGTTTTATAAAGAGGATGTTACTAAATATGTAAAATTATTCCTTACATAATTTCTAATGAAAATTATGTTTTTGAATGAACATACATAGTTAGACATTATTGGTAGACTTTTATCCCTCTATTTAATATGCTCTTGAAGTATTTCCTTTGGTTCTTCTGCATTTGAGGTCACCATTTGTAGTGGATTTATTAAGCTAATCATTCTAATTTCATGCCAATCTTAGATGATCCCTAACAGATTTTGGTATGTTTCCTATCCTCATTTTTTTGATAATGAGAGACTTAAAAATAATTTTCCCACCGCGAAAGTCACTCTGTTGTTAATATGTTTCCAAGAGGCTACTTTATTGTATTTAATCCAAAACAAAATCAAGGGTCAAACTTTGGCTCTGTGGTGTTTTATTTCAAAGTTAATTTGCGGTTAAGATACATGCTCTAAGGTAAACAAGTTAATTTGAACGAATTTGCAAAGTAAGTCGCCGCACTCAGAAATATACTAGCAAGTGATGAGACAATGACATCTTTTTACATATTTTAGGTAAATTTAGATATTTTTTTAAAATATTAGGCTATATAATTTGTTTCATATTTTATTTTATATAATTGCATATACATTTAATGTCAATAGTATGTAAACAAACAAGACACATACCATCTAGTTCTTGCCTTTAGTGTACATTGTTCAAAGTGCTTGGATGACATTATAAATATGTAAAGTTTGAAGAAGCTATGGAAAATTTTAGAACATTTAAGTTTGTAACATTGCACATAGGAGTATAAGAGAGAAAAATATCTTGAAACGCAGTAAGTGTAAAATACAATATCAAGGTAGTTCGAGAAGTAGTTATCACAAGATGAAAAATGAGTATATAAGATGTATATATTTATATTTACTTATATAATCTTAAATAGAAAGAGTATTATCCTATTTACTTGTAATGTAGAGTAAGATGTTGAATGGTCAAATTTTGTTTATTATTATTTGGTTTTCAAGAACAAGGCTAAGTTAAAGAATATGGTACACATGAATGGTGTTGACGTGTCCCTTCAACGAGGATTATTTTATTAGGTGAGAAGTGGTATTAAATATTCTATTGATGTTATAGTTTTGAAGTATTTGGAAGTGGATAACTTGCTTGCTACTACTAGTTCCAAGTCTTAAATGCATTCACATGAAAAGTTTAATTTTATGTAGCAATATAAATATTGAAATACAAAACAAACAAAAGTGAATGTTAAATTTATGAGAAATATTTATTATCTCGAAAATTAAGTAGCATCAATAGATTAAAGAAAAAATTATATTTTAACTTAACAATATGATTAAAGAATAAGAAAGAGGGACCTGTTACGGACACTATGTGCCATACCAAGAAGTGCTCCTTTCTGCACACTATCAAATAGCTTAACGAGGAATGAAAGGAAGTTCAACTTCCTACTATTTAGTTTCTCATGGAAGGAAGTTCGACTTCCTACTATTTAGTCTCTAGGTTTTACAGAGTTCCTGAAACCCGAAATAGAGTAGAAAAAATAACAATACACCCACTCTTAAATGAAACAAAAACTAAAGACAGAACAGACCAACAAAGGCTAGAGCAAAAAACAAATAGAGCTTCTAAAAAAGAAAATAACACAGGGACATCGAAAAAGACCACGAACCCTCAATATAAGTCCACCATCAGGGTGTCTGCCTTGGCCTCAAGAAGCTCCATATTAGGAGCTGAATCCTTGATCTTCTAGAGATCGATTGCTATATCATTATCTTTATCTTCTTATTACTGGCTCTAGTTATTTTGCTGGGACCCTGATCAATGTTTTGTTCTTTCTCCACATCCATGCTGGCCGTATCCATCCCATCTAGTTTTTCCTCTAGCTTCTCGATGATAGTCTTAGTGTTTTCTTTGGATGCTTTGAGGATATTATAGCTCTGTTCTGCTATGTTTTTAAGGGTAGATTCGACCCTAATCATTTTGTCCTCCATTTTTTGGACTCTGGTCCTCAAATTCATCTGTTCATCTACATTATTATCTTCTTTAGCCTTATCTGGGCCTTTAAACCTTTTTTTGAGATCCTCCACTTCATGGAATAGCCATTTAATTATCTTGTAGCTATCTAACATGCTATTCCTAGTGTTATCGAGCAAGTCTAGCTCAAATTCCCTGGTGTTGTCACTAAGCACCACCATTGATGGGTCAATAAGTTCCTCTAGCTTAATCCGACCTCCCTTGCCTTCAACGACCTTGGGGTTAATAATTTCTCTGGTAATCCCTATTTTAGCAATTTTGATATTGAAGTCACGCCATCCCATTATCTTCCCTTGTTCGGCCATATAAAAGCATAACTCACTGTCTTGTCTGTCATCATTCCATGTATTTTGGTCTCATGGTAATCATTTTGGAGCTTCCCCTTCATTTTGTGGCTCGAAATAGGGGAAACTATCTGGGTCTTGTCCTCTAGACTTTTCCATCCGACACTCTGTCTCTCCTATTCATATCCTTTTTTTTTGGTGTTTCCCCATCGTGTTCTTTCTTTTCTGCTGGGCATTTCCTCCTCGCCATCTATTTCCATACCTTCCTCATTATCCTTGTACATCCTCCTCTAAAGAGATAACCATGGTGGTCTATTTTTTAAGTGGGTCACCATTTTATTTTTTTTAATGGTTTGCAGACTAACTCTGTGCTTCTTAGAGGATGAACCCTGATTAATCTTTTTAGTTTCATACTCATCATACTCCTCAGAGTGTAGACCTTCACTATCTTCAGTCTCTGAGGGAATTTAGTCAGAACCAGATGCCTCCATCTCATCTTTTTGAGCCAATTCATTCCCCAGGATTTGGGCTTTAAAATACTCAAAGATTAGAAGCAAAAGCCCTTCATGCAGGGCAGGTTAAGTAATGACCTTCTCTCTAAACCCATTAATGTTATCATTTATAAAAGCGTATAAATAAAAGGGTATAGACACCTGCATACCGTGGTGAAAATGATTCAAGAGGACAAAGTGGTAGGTTCTAATTATATCAAACTTGGTATGCAACATGATGTAATAGATGACGACTCTTCAAACAAACCTCCACAATCTTTTCAGCGCTTCAAGAAGATAGTGGGTTCCAAATTTGGTAAGCACTTTCTTTTCTTCCTCATTTTTCACAAAGTCGCTGATCGCTAAATCAAAATTTTTTTGGTCTCTATAGAATTTCTTGCCAACAATAGGGATGCCCATAACAACAGAGATAACCTCCTTGGTCACTATAAACTTTCTTCCCTCAATCTCAATACTTCCTTCATTCTAGTATTTGACGAAGATTTTCGTCATAGATGGCTTCCCACCATGAAGCCTTTTGATGAAGGTTGAAATGCCGCCATGTTGAAGGTAGTTCCAAACCTTGGTTCATCTCCTCCATTTTTCACAATCTTTAGCGGGCTTCCTTCTATGTCTTTCCCCTCCCATTGCAAGAAAGAAGTTCTGAATCATAGACAAAAAGTAACCCCTAAGAAGACCTATTCTCTCCGAATTGTTCCAGATAGTTCTACTTCTTTGCCTTGAACGGTAAGTTTTACAAAAGCAACTGGGCACCCAGTAAGTGTGCGGGTGTGACTTGTTATCATTTCTTTTCCAGCATGTCTCGTACTTTCCATTAATAGAAAGGTCGTTACCATACAAAGCATTAACAATCATGATTAATATTAATAAATCTCTTCTTGTTGATTTGGTCATAATCAACAAAATCCAAAGCTTCACGTGGGAGGTCTCCACCATTAAGCCATCGAGTCTGCCTATCACTTCTCACTGCCAATTTGGCAAACCATTCAGCTACATGGCTGCCTTCTCTATACACATGGAAAATATGAACCATATCAAAGGTGTTCAAAAGGTAACAGGTTTCATCAATCATGCTGTCTATGGTCCATGATGGTGGGTGAAGCATGTTAAGATAGTTGATTATGTCGCCTGAGTCACCTTCTAACTACAGTTTTTTGATTCCCAAGTCATGAGCTAATTTAGTAACTTGGAGGGCTTCATTAGCTTCCACGTAGTGATTGGTTTGTGTGCCCAATGATAGGCTGACAATAGCGATGCTTTGGCCGAAGTAATTTTGAATCACTCCACCACTTCTTGCCTTGACTGGGTTTCCCTTGGCTGCACCTTTCAAAGTTCTATCTTTTATCTATGGTCTTCTTGGGATCCGCTGAATTATCTTCACCTGCAAAAGGATTAGTATTCCCACAAGAATTTTTTTTTTCCAAAAAAGCATTGTGTATCTTCTCATATATGATTTTTGGAGTGACACTAAAGTCCCTGAAGATGTGGTTATTGCACTCTTTCCAAATTCCCCAATCGAGGTGAGGAAGCACCCAAGACAAACTTTTGTGAAAGGTAGTGTTCTTGAAGGGAAGGGTCCAGTGGGAGAAGAGGACCTTAACTGAGGAAGGGACACCACTGCAGGCCAAAGAGAGATGGGAGATAATGCCAGACAAACCTAACAAAGAGGCAATGGATAAAGAGGTGGTCCATAGATTCAGCCTGGCTCTGACACTGAACACACCTATTGGGATTGGGATACCACGCTTTAAAAGGTTATCAACAGTGAGAATGTGATTTTGAAGCAGAACCCAGTAAAAGACATTAATTTTAGGGTTAAGGCCAGGTAACCAGGCTTTAGTCCAGAAAGGCGTGGCTTCTTGATGCATCTATATAGAGTAGGTAGAGGCTACCTAAAAAGAACCTTTAGGGGAGCCATCCCAAATCAAAGCATCCTAATTCTGGGAGAGATAGAATTTAGAGTCGTAAGGGAGATAAATCCTAGGAAACAGAGGATATATCCACCCAAGAATTACCCTCTCTCTAATTACAAACCCTGTCCCCGAATTGCATGGTGCATTCCTCCTATAAGTTAAAGTGGTCTTTATCTTTCAGGGGCCCAGACTTTAACCAATTATCATTCCAAAAGCTAATAGTTTGACCATTACAAATTTTCCATTTAGATTTTGACTTGGCAAGATCTTTGGCATTGAGAAAGTCATTCCAGATAAATGACCCTTTCAGGATATCATCACAATCAAATAAATAAATCAAAGAAGCATTGGATATGTACTTATCTTCAAATAAATCTCTCCATTCCCATTTACCATGGAAAATCTTCCAAATATGTTTAGCTTGAAGCACCTTATTGAAAGGCACGATCCTCCTGATTCCAAGTCCACCATCCCTTTTAGGGAGGCAAACTTTGTCCCAGGCAATCAGAGGGAAACACTTATGCTCTTCCGCCCAGACCAAATAAATATTCTTTGGATTGTTTCCATAGCATCTACCACTTTATCCTGGATAGAAAAGAGGCTAAGGGCATAGGTGGGAAGGTTTTGAAGAGTGGACTTGACCAACTGAATTTTTCCCACTTGACTAAGACTGATCCCCTTCCACCAAGCCAATTTTCTATTGAATCTATCAATGATTCTATTCTAGAAATATTCTAAGGGCTTAGCTCCAAGAGGGAGACCCAAGTAGGTGGAGGGGAGGGAACNAAGGTTTTGAAGAGTGGACTTGACCAACTGAATTTTTCCCACTTGACTAAGACTGATCCCCTTCCACCAAGCCAATTTTCTATTGAATCTATCAATGATTCTATTCTAGAAATATTCTAGGGGCTTAGCTCCTAGAGGGAGACCCAAGTAGGTGGAGGGGAGGGAACCAATACCACACCCCAAGATATCCTCCCTTCTCCTTTGTCTAGCCTCCGGCGTGTCAGTAAAGAGGAGGGAGCTCTTGAACCAGTTGATATATTTCCCTATAGCCCTAGTATAGGAATCCTATAAGTGTTTAACAACTCTGGCCTCATTAACCGAGGCTTCCCCTCCTAAGATGGTATCATCAACGAATTGTTGATGAGAGAAAATGGAATTGCCAGAGGATAGTCTGCTGCCTTTGAGCTCCTCTAAAATCCTGAGCTGAGATCGATCTCCTGAAGCACTCAAACAAAATGATAAAGAGGATAGGAGATAGGGGATCCCCTTGTCTCAGACCCAGAGAAGCTTTGAAGAAGGAATAAGGAGACCCGTTAACCAAGACGGCAAAAGAAGGTGAAGAAATGAGCTGATGGATGATCTGGCAGAATTTTCTATTAAAACAAAAAGCTCCCAACACTTTCATTATGAAAGACCAATCCACCCATTCATAGGCTTTAGAAAAGTCAAGATTTAGGAGGAATCCTTCCCTGTTACCTACCTCTAAAGAATGGATCACTTCATGCACCACCATAATGGAATCAAGATCTGTCTTCCAGGAATAAATCTTGAATGTTGGTGAGAAATGATATAGGGAAGCACCTGAAGAGTTTTGATAGTAATGAATTTGGAGATAATCTTATAGAATGAGTTACATAAACTAATGGGTCTAAAAATATCCATAGAATCTTCCCTCGAGAACTTCGGAATAAGAACTAGAAAAGTTGCATTGAGTTCCTTACGAATATTTTTGGACCCAAAGAATCCTTGCACAGCTTTAACCACATCAAATTTGACAATTTCCCAGTACCTTTGGAAGGAAAACACGGGGAAGCCATCAGGACCTCGGGCCTTGTCTACAGGGAGAGAAGTGAGGGCTTTTAAAAAATCATCAAGACTAGGAATGGCACTCAAGGCTTTGTTTTGGTAATCCATTATGATAGAGGGAATGTAGCTCAAGAGGTCCTCCTGATCCTAATCAGAGAGGTGAAGGTCTTTAGAAAGAAGGTTGATATAGAAGTCCATAGTGGCCAAAGAGATACCTTTGTCATCCTGCAAGATTTGGTTCCCCCTTCTGATTCTATTGATTTTGTTGTCTTCTCTGTGTTTCATGGTGGATAAATTGTAGAAATGAGTATTTTGGTCCCCTACCTCAACCATATGGATCTGGATCTCTACTTCTAGTACATCTCTTCCTTTCCAATCACATTATGATACTCTAAAAGAAGAATTTTTTCTTGATTCAAATTTTTCTCATCATACCCGTCTCTCTAAATTTCGTCTTGGATAAGACCGATGTGAGAAATGGCCTTCTCTTTAGAGGAGAAAATGTCCCCAAACTCCCTCTTATTCTAGAGCTTAATATTTATCTTGGCATTTCTAATTTTTTTGGCTACTTTGAACATAGCAGTTCCTCTAACATCAATATTCCACCATTCCAAAATCTTGTTGTTTATGTTAGGATGTGTGGTCCACATCTTTTCAAATCTGAAGGGGAAATTTCTTTTCTTAATAATCAGATAAAGAGTAAAAGACAGAGGGGAATGATGCAACCCAATCCGCACCAGAGAAGAAAGTTTACTATTGTGGGAATTCAACCAATCAACCGTGATCAAAGCCCTATCCAGTCAGACTTGGATACACTCTTTTCTAGTTCTCCTATTTCTCCAGGTGAAATTCACCTCTTGAAGATCCACATCTAAGAGTGCTTGATCATTGATAAAATCTATAAGATCCTTCCTACTTTCCAGATCAGGGACGATCCCTCCCCATTTCTCCCCTTCTTTAAGAGGGGTGTTAAAATCACCCACAATAATACATTTTAAAAGATTTAACATGGAAAAAATGTCTCTAAGTTTATCCCAGTAAGATCTTCATCCTTTTTTAGAATTAGGAGCATAGATATTCATGATATACCAACTTTCATTATTCTTAATATTAGTGAGATTCAAAAGAAAAATGTTACCATCTTCATGAATGATATTAGATCTCATGAGAGAAGAGTTCCATAAAGTCATCAAACCTCTGGAGGCATCTTCCAAACTTGTAGCTAACCTATCCATAGAATTGCAAAACTTAATGCCTTCCATTTTTTCCTTTTTCATCTTAGTTTCCTGGATTAGCATGACATCGGGTCTATGATCCCTTATCATATTCCTAATTACATCCTGCTTATGTTGCCCATTAAGAACACGAATATTCCAAGATATTAAATTCATTTATAACTAGAAGTACAGGCTGCCTGGATGGTCTTTTGGGTTCCATCTTCTATGTTCTTGCAGGCTTCTTCTTGCCGATTCTGGCTCAATTTTTTCCACCTTGAAGTTTTCATTTTAACACCCAGATCAGATTTGTTCTTGCTCCAAGTTTCTACTAGGGAAACTGGGGAAGGGTCTCTGCTGCTCTTTTTTTAACTGTTGTCCATTCACCCTCGTTCCCTTCCTTGTGATTGGAGAAGATTTCTTCCATTCTTGTGAACTACCCTAGAGTTACCAAATTTATCAGTGCTTCCATTTTAAAAACCTACTCCTAATGATCCAGCTTAGGATTAGGGAGAACATGAGTGTTCTCACCTGCCGGAAAGCTATGTGCTGGCAAGAAAAACCTAATCTCCCAGGAAGGCTTAGGGGATATCGGGGCCAAAGAAGAGAGGGGCAATGGGGACCCCTCTTCATAGCCGAGATCTTCCAAGGTTTTAAAAATTATTCCTTCCGATACAGGTTCTGCCACTTGTACATTAGGCCTCTATTTTTTACCAAAATTTTTGACGACAGGCCAATTTGGCTTCTGAAATTATTATTTTTTGTTTATGATCCTGAAAAGGTCAAAAATTTGACTCGTATTAAGAAAGGTCGAATGTTCGACAAACACAGGATTATAAACAAAAAAAAAACTGAAAAGTGAAACACATTTTTCATTTTTTCATTGATTAGGGGAAGTGCTTTTGGCAGGAGGAGGGCATCACAATTTTGTGCCTGGTAAGTATGTTTGCATCACATATTTTTTTCTTTTAAATGAAGCGCTTTTCAAAATTGATCATTTTTCAAAAATCGTATAAACCCTAGAGGCATAATAATTATGGTCGTGCAATTTTGTATGGATGGAAAAACCATGATATGGTGTAGAATGTTACCATGATTCTTTAGAAGTGAGTCACATTTCCTAGCAAACAAAGCCTTGATTTTTATTTGAAAAAATCAATTAAAAGACTGTAAAAATGATTCAATACTATTCAAACGATTCCATTTTTCCCTTTCTATATAACCTACCATTATATCTAATATGTGGTGTGAGTACAACTACAATTTTTTAGAACAATCTACAATAGAACTATATTTTTTTAGAACAATATTTACCATGTAGCTCTTGGTATGGCTGTTGTAGTAGTTTTTAAAAATTATTCAACTCTATGCTGTTGTTTTTAATAACGTTTTTGGTGTATCTACTTCTCCTATTTGCAAATGCTATTGAGCTTAAATTCAATTAAAAAAAATATGGTAAAATGAGAGGAAAATTATAGGCTCTTGCTCAAATCCTGGCAATAGGGAATGAGGAGGAGGATAATGCCAAACAGAGCATTGAAATTCCTTACAGTAGTAAGTGAACTTACTTTGTAGAGCTCCACTAATAATTATAATTTTTTTTACAATTGCAAAAAAAATGATAGCAGATTTAGCAGCACAAATCGATTTAGATCTGGGATTTCAATCAAATGCAAGTTCATTTAGATTTTAAACAAGGATTTCAGCTACCTAATATTTTGGCCTATGTATATAGGGAAAAATTGACTGAGATGATAGCCAAAATAATAGTTGATTGAAGACCACCTTTGGATTCACAAAATATACCACCAAATCAAATCCAAAATTCAAAAATGGGAAACCAATTTAAGAATTCCCTTTTATAAGCCTAGATCTATTTTGAACTGTAGAGGCATTAGAACTATGAATACTGATTCAGAGTTTCATCTTTCATAAGGAGGACTAATTTATGAAAAATTAGATTAATAATTTCAAGGGTCCATTACCTCCTTGGCATAGAAAGATCCAAACTGGTATCTAAATTGTTGACAGAGTACTTGGGTTACATATTCTATCAGACATTTCAATATTAAGTTTCATGGTATAGTCAACTTCTCTTATCGGGAACAAGAGATCACAAATATTCCATGGAGACACTTGTTTTAGCATATTTGTACACCTAGGAACTTCAATATTAAGTTCCATGGTATAGTCAACTAATTAAATTCAATTAAAAAAAATATGCTAAAAAATATGGTAAAATGAGAGGAAATTATAGGCTCTTGCTCAGATACTGGCAACAGGGAATGAGGAGGAGGAGGATAATGCCAAACAAAGCATTGAAATGACATACAATAATAAATGAACTTACTTTGTAAAGCTCCACTAATAATGACAAATTTTTTCACAATTACAAAACAAACGATAGCAGATTGAGCATCACAAATCGATTTAGATCTCTTGGATAGCACTTTTTCCTTTTCAACTTTATCTCTCCTCATGATCTCTTCCACACTATTAGCTGGTTTCTCAACTGCTATTTTTTTTTAATCTTCACTCTATCTAGTAGCCAAGTCGGTGCTGTGTTCTCTCCTTGTTCATCTTCTCTTTTCTTGTCTTCCTGATTTTGTTCTTGAGCTTCTGCATCCACTTCTTGTGCCTGAATTTTTCCATCTTTTGAGAGTGCCTCCAAATCAATAATTTCATTCTCTTCATCTTGATGTTCTTCATTTTTCTGGAGGGGAGAATCTACCTGCTATTTGTTATGATCCAAAGGTACATAGCTAGGACTCTTACTATCTCCTGATTCATTTGCAACTGAGACTGACATTTCTCCTTTTGTTGTTAGCTTTGATGACATGCCTACTCCTTGATGCTCCCATTTCTTTAGTTGTGACTCCTGATCAATTCTTTCCTTCCTTTTCTTTTCTTTCATTTGGGAAGGTTGGTTGGGCCCCCTCTCACCGCTTTGGCTTTCAATTCTAATGCTCATACCTTGTGGCTAGTCTGATGATTCCTCAAGTTCAATTACATCCTTCATTAATTTGTAAGTCAATGGAAGCCTCCTTTCCTGTAGGCAAGCTATCTATTTTTCAAGCAAACTTCTGTGAATGTTCTAATAGTTACCATCATTGCATCCAAGCTTTCTTTTCTTTTTCCTATCCAATCAACATGGGGAATACCATATTTCTTTTCTATCTCATAATTAGGCTGGAGGTACTGCCTATCATCTTCCACTTGTTAAGGGATTTGGATCCACTTGCTTTCTCTGATCAACTCAATCGACATCTTGGCAAATGATTTTCTCTTTATCTCCATGTCATCACTGACATTAGCTCAATGATCCTCTATATGTGCTATTTCCTTGTGTTGAAATCCATATGCTCTCTTAATCTAATGGTGGGGATCAAAGTGTGCTCTCCCATGATATAATCCCAAAGAGTAGAATTCAAATTCTAATTCTACCACCTCTGTTTTTTGAACAGATGGGCAAACCTCACTTCCCAAACTGAATGGAGTCAGAATCACTAGCCTATGCCTGTGTTTTTGAATCATGTCACATGGCAACAATTGCCTTGCCACTTTGATTAGTACCAACTTATTAGGTGGGAACCTAGGGAGTTTCTTAGGACATACCGAGCTTCCTAAAATCCTTATGTAAGTGAATTTGGGGAATTGGATATACTACAAACCATACCTCTTCACTAGATCCTTTACTTCTTTTGACAACCTTCTTATTGGGTTCCCCTGCAGTAGCCTTACATTGCGTATGGCCAATACATCATTAGCAATTCTGAAATCACCTTTGTTATGGAGGTGCAATTGAGGGTAGCATTCATAAACCATGAACTCCCCTTTCTTCATCCCTATTAGGCTTAGGTATTTCAATCCAGGATATCTGTGCATCTAAGCCATCATGTAAACCAAATAGGAGGTTATGTAGAATGCCTTATTATTATTTATTATTCCTCAATTTCTCATCAATGTTGTCACTAATCATAGCTGCCCAATCAAACATGTCAGTCCCATTAAGTATCACTTCCATGTAGTAACACATCCATGACTCAAAAATTGCTACTTGTAGACTGCCCACTACCCTATTTAACATCAAAATAAGATTTCCCATATCCTCTCTAAAATCTGTCTTTGGTAACTTGGGAAGCTGGGAGTGATTTCTGTTAGGTCTAGCTAACTACTCCTTGTTGACAAGGCTGATATTATGACCTGAGCTATTCTCATACTCTTTCATAGCTTCTTTCTTTGTCTTATAAATATCTACATCATGCTTTAGGAAATTGAAAGAAACCCTGATGGCATTTGCTGCAAGTAAAACTACAATACTTCCCTTTGGTGTGAGGACTTGTCTAGTGGTTGGATTGTAGTTTTTTTCCATCTCTAAGACTAATTCTATCCATTGGTGGGTAGGAGGAAAGACTGTTGCTTGTACAATGCCATTCTTAATCATCCTCTTGATTTCCTTGGATTGGTTGACTCCATACATTTTGTCCCTTACCAAATTCATGTCAAATGGCCCAATATTGGTGTCTCCAATTCATTCCCATGTAGAGGTGAAGTTGGATTTAGGGGTCATCTCTTATGCATCAAGCCTTCAAATGTGCCAACCTTCGTGCTTTGGCACTGTCAACATTTTTGGCTCCTTTTCCTTTAGTTGATTTCTCATTTCCTTCTTTGTCTTTCATTGGTGGAACCCTCTTCTCCTTGGCTTTGGCCTTAGACTTTGAATTTTCAGCCCCTTTCTCCATGGTTAAACCTGCAACATCACCCCTAAATCAATTTATAGCTTTAATTTTACCAGATTAAATTAAAATATGAAGTTGATGAGTGTTGGTGAACTAAAATCAGAATTCTAAATGTTTCCATCATACTTTAAAATTGGCAAATCTAGGACCATAATGACATAAGAAACTTAGAAATCTAGTCAAATTTCAATCCTAGACGTCTTATCACCCCCTACCACTTAAATTTCAGTCTAATATTAATAAAAGAGGGATTGAGATTTGGACAATAAAGTCTGATGCATAATTTTATAACCCTGAAAATGTCTACAAACCTCTGTAAACATAAACAATAATGGTATGGAAAATGAAACTTTAAGTCCTTGGTTGGTTTTGTCCAATTTGGATCCTTGGGCTTGCTAAAGGTGACCAAAATTAGACCCTTGTGTGCTAGTAATTGATTGAAAAGGGTCAAAATCAGACTCCAATTCGCTGGTGAATGTTGGTAGATGCCTGAAATAAGAGTGTTGTTGCTGGTAAATGTTTCAAATTAGAGTCCTTTCACTTGTAATTTCTGGTTAATCAATTGAAATCAGAATTGAATTTTCTGGTAAACACTTTTTGATGTCTAAAATCAGAGTTTTATTACTGTTAATCTCTTTTAGATGCAGCCCTGCAATAAAATGATTAAAAGAACTCCAAAATGTACCCTTGCTGGCTCGAACTTTCCAAGATTTATTTGCAATAAGACTTGAAAATGATTTCTTTGAATTATAGAAATTGTATTGTTTATATAAATAATTCCTCTAATTTATTTCCCCATGCAATGCAACTAATTTTAAATTTCTACAATCAAATATTTAATGGCAACCTCATCTGTATTGAATTCACAACCTTCATATTAAATTCAATCTCTTTGTCATTTCAAAGTTCAAATTTGGGGCCTCCTTATTGGATCAAATTTCTCCTAAGCCCTTGTGGTTGCAAATCCTTTTTAAATTTAAGCTTCGCTTGGTTAATTTCGATGCATGTTGAGGTTGTTCTTGATATTTCTCATTGAATTTATGAGTGCCTTGCATTAAATATTTGAGCTTTTTATTGTTTGTTGGCAACTTGCATCGAGTTTTGGTCCCTTATTTATCCATTCAAGGCCCATGAATATTGGATCTCCATTGGAATGGACCTATGTATTCAATCCTTCATCTAACTTAGGCCCATGTAATTGGAGATGGGGCTGCATCTAGATTTCCATCAAATTGGGCCTCCATATTTTCCATACCATATTTTTTCTCTCCAAGTTAGAGTGCTGCTATTTTTAATCAACATAATCTATTTTCTGATTCTCATTTAGCATGTTAATCACACAATAATTATCTGAGGCATTTTCATTATAAGACATGGGGCTTATATTATTTCATTCAAAAAAGACTAAAGAGAGTATTTTTAAGCATTTGTGGAGATTCATTCATCTCATAACAAATTATGTTTGTCCTGCTTTATGACTGCACTTGTTGGTATGCTCGAGATGCTTTATGACTTTTTTAGGTCCAACAATGCTACTAGTAGTTGCAGTAGGTTTAGTAGGTCATTAAAGTCTGAATGGAATATGAAGTAAATGGTCATGTTTTTAAATGTTTCAAGCAATAGGTCATTTCCTAACTGTTCTTTTAATATGTCCATAACGGTGCTTTCATTCTAGGTACATGCTTAAACTATTAGTCTTTGACTATCTTTTGAACTATCTTTTGTTCATTGGACTAAACTCTTCCTTTTGAAGCTACTCTTAAACTAATTTCATATCATAATACCCTATTTGACCTACTATGAATTTTATGCATTACTCAAAATAGTTGTCAATAGTTATAGGATTATCTCTTTACTCTTTACTTACCACTTTGACTGTTTTGTAGCACACACATACCATTGTCATTCATCTCTTAAACAATTCAGTTTGTCATTCTTTATGACTGCCCCATTTAGTATGCTTTAGATGCTTGTCATGATTGTCAACTGAATGTTGGAATGATGTTCCTTCTTCATGGAAGGACTATCACTTTTTTCAGGCTTTGCTATTCTCGATTTATGATAGTCGTGACTTACTTCTTTGTGACAATGAAATGGATGAAGTGTTGTCACTGAAATCAGTGGGTGTTACAATCAACTATATCAACATTATCATTATTCATTCCAAATTAAACCTTCCCATTTTCTGATAGTTCTCAAACATCAAATATATTAGAGAAATAAATTTGAGGTTTACCAACAAATAAATTGACCAGAATAGTGGAAATATAAATATTTCATCTTCTCATTAACACTTATAAACTTATGGATCCAATTCTTCAGCCTTTAACATCTGTAGTCTTTTGAATCTTTGATCATTTAATCAACAGAATCTGTTTTGTGGTTCTCATTTAGCATGTTAATCACATAATAATTATCTGAGGCATTTTCATTATAAGACACAGGGCTTATATTATTTCATTCAAAAATGACTAAAGAGAGTATTTTTAAGCATTTGTGGAGATTCCTAGGCCGTTATCCTTATAATTTTGATTATTCAATTTATTTAATTAAGAGCTTGATTATTAAAGGTAGGAAAGCCATTTTAGCTTCTAGTTTCTTATGCTTTCTAATATATAAATGAGTTTAGAATTAATTAGCTTGGGTTGGTTTTTAATGTACTAATTATTTTTCCACTAATTATTATTGTACTATGAAAATTTCCCCTTATTATTGTACTATAAAAATTTCTCCATAAATTGCTAATGATGTAGGTTGTTACTAACCTAAGAAGAAAAGAATTTGGCAATATGAACCAAGAACAAAATAATGAGACAATTGCTAGATTGTGGTCTCAGTTCCGAAGAAAACCTGATAAATGTAATTGTCCTTGCAAAAAGTGTAAGGGCTTATCGAAGAATTCTAATCACAAAAGCCGAGAGTCATTGTAGGCAACATGGTCATGTTGAAGGGGGGAACGATTATTGTCAATTGGTGAATGTGGATTTCCAGCTGGAGGAACATGGAGGTGTTAATATCCAAGGTGAGGATAATGCTCCCATGGAAGAAGATGATCCTATGGCAGAGAACACAATTGAAGATGATGGTATTGGCATAGCTGATAATGTACCAGAGGACATTATTGAAGAAGATGGTATTGGCACAACTGATCAAGATGATCATGGTGATGGTACTAGCGCATATGATATTGATGATGAAGATGGTCTTGATGTACCTATACTTGAGAAGGCATACAAGCCCCTATACTAAGGCTCCCAAACAACTCTTTTCTCCGCTAAAGTGTTACTGGTGAACTTGAAGGTTATGAATGGTTTATCCAATGTAGCAATGTCACGTATGCTAAGGTATGCCATTTTTGTCATCTTCAATGTTAACATACCATTACTATTCATTATATTAATAATTCATATTTCCTGTTGTAGGTTGATAGGTGAGTTTTTGTTACCACCATCAAACATTCTAGCTCATTCGTACCGAGAATTATCTACCATTATGAATCAAATTGGAATGAAGTATCAGACAATACATGCATGTCCCAATGATCAAATTCTATATCATAAAAAAAATGAATTTGCAACAAAATGCCTTGATTGTCATATTAGTAGATATCGGTCAGATCAAATAAAAAAAAGGATGCCTCAAAAGGTTCTTCGATACATTCTCATTATTCCACGTCTTCAATGATTATTCAGGTGCACTAGCTTGGCACAATTTATGGATTACCATGCACACAATAGAATTCAAGATGAGATTATGCAAATTTCTACAGATGGTTCTGCATTTAAAGACATAGAAAATACATAGTCACACTTTAAAGAAGAACCTCATAATCTCAAGATTTTATTGGCAGCGGATGGTGTCAATCCATTTGGAGATATGAGATCTGTTTACTCAGTGTGGCCTATTTTTGTTATTAACAATAGCATTCCTCCTTGGATGTCCATAAAGAGAGAGCACATAATGTTGTCAATGATTGTACCAGGTATTTTCTCATTTAATAGTTATCTAAATTAAATTATAAACACCGCATCAAAATGGTCATAATAATTATGTAATATTTTTGTTCATTCAACTAGGTAAGTACCAAGTTAAAAATATGAACGATTATATTGAGCCGCTTATTGACGAGTTGTTGAAGTTATGGAATGGGGTCACTATGTATGACATCTCTAGACCAATAGGACAAAGAAAATTTCAATTCCATGCAATGTTTGTATGGACAATACATGATGCCCTTGGGCTAACTCATTTTTGCGATATGTTATTGTACGCCTCTCTCCGATTTCCCACAGCTTTCCAAAGGCAAGGGTTAGTAGAAAAGGTTTCACAAATGAATGCAAATCAAGTGTGCAATAACTACTAAATGAATAACAAAAACGTGAGCAATAAAATGTACAAGCAAGAGAAAGGAAGACAAATAAATGCAAACCCCACAGTGCTTGAAGCTTCTATTGTCTCTCTCTACTCCTTTCGAAACGCTATTCTTGATGCTCAGTATTGGCGGGGCAACGCCTATGACTTGAGAAGCGTTGATAATTTGATAATTGAAATGGGTGTGTGATCGCAAGATGACTTGAATGCTAGAAACAAACTAACGGAGTAATGGCGCACGAGAGCTTGAAATCCTGGATCCTTCAAATGGTTATGAAAGGTTTATTATATAGGAATTGGTGATGATATGAATGGTTGAGATCAATCCCAGAGATAGGGAGATGAATGGTTGAGATCAAAAGGAATAGGAGAGGACCTCAGTAAACTCCACCTCTTTATTCGGTTAAGAGGAGATAGAGTTTGGTTAACTAAAGAGCTAATTATGAGTTACCTTTTTGAACTGAAGAGGTGGGTGAAGTTACCCATGTGGACTAGAGAGATGGGTGGAGTAACCCATGTGATCTAATTGGAGTTATCTCTTTGAAGATAAATGAATATTTAATTCATTTATTTAATAATTGTTTTCAACATGTGAGATAATTGAATTCTTTTTGATTTAGAATTGCTTTATTTGATGAAATTAAATTAATTAAATTGGAAGAATTTAATTAGTAAGTTTAAATATTTGAATTTAAACTATAGGAAATTGAGTTTAATTAATTAATTAATGGTAGTTAATCAATTAAAGCTAATTAATTAAATAAAATTAATTATTTAATTAATTTTGGGGATTTGATTAGATGATTTGGGGAATGAATTTAGAGGAAAATAGATGATTAATTAGTGATTAAAAAAACCTTTAATTAATAGATGAAAATTAGTGTTTTTAATATAAAGTCGCAAGCCTGTCCATTTTAGGGTGTCTACATTTGCCCCTCTTTGATGTGATGTGACTTGTCGCAGTATGTCAAAGATTCTTTGATTTTGCCCCAGCTTGCCTTGGCATTTAGTAGGTGTATTTATGCCCCCTCAACAAATTGGAGCAAAAAGTTGCGAGATGAGCGTTAATTTGTTGAAACTGCAAATTGTAGAACTGGGTAGCTGTCAGATCTAAAAAATAGTAAAAAAATGCCCCTGTAATTGACCTTTGAAGTTTTCGGGTACCGAAAAGAAATTTTGGACTCCTGGGTGAAATTAGGGTTTTCCAGAATCCCTATAAGTAGCTAGGAGAGCCCTTCATTTGTCATTTTGTGATTTGGAGCTCTTATCATCTTGGTAAGTTTCTTGATTGTTTTCTACTTCATTTTCTTCCTTCTTCGAGTGATGGCGTGTCTTCCAGGCGTTATTTACATTTTCGATTGAGTCCACTCATACCGTCGACCTGCTGGCTCTGGACATCCGGTGAGTTTCCTTGCTTTGCGTATTATTTATTGCATTATTTTTTGCTATGAAAAATTGTACTTTTTTGAGAAAATTTAACCTTTGCCACAATCGCCTGTGGTTTTGCCGCAATTGCGGTTTGGATGCCCCAATTGCCGGTTCTAAGCCACACTTGATAAAAGTGCCACAGTCGCCTTTTTAATTGCTGCAATTGCAATTTGAGTGTTGCACTTGCATGTTAGATGCTGCATTCGCATAAAAGTACCGCAGTTGTCTATGTTTAATGCCGCAATTGACTTTTTAACACTGTCTACTTCGTTGTCAGTTATCTACTTGTTTTTGCTTCTGTTATGTTCCTGAACATCTGAAACTGATATTTTGCTATTTTTTATACTCTTTGCAGTTTGTCGGGCGCATTTTGCGGTGTCAAGAGTCTAGGCCAGTGGGACTCGTTTACAGATTCCAGCTTTCGGAGGATGAGAGGTCAGTACTTTGGGACCTGGGTTTGTATTGGATCTATTACATGCCTGAGATCACGACCAACAGGGGTCTGATCTCTGCTCTGGTAGAGCGATGGCATTCCGAGACCTGTACTTTCTAGTTGCCCACTAGGGAGTGCACTGTGACCTTGGAGGATGTGTATCACATTCTCCAACTCCCCATCTAGGGTGAGTTGGTGGAGTACTCCACTCATACTGGTGTTCCTGCTTTGTCTGAGCTTACTGGACTGCCCCGGGATCAGCTCAGGCTGGCTAGTGGTTATGACATTCCTTGGTCTAGATTTGGATTGGGCTTGGATAGACTATCCACTTTATTGGGTAGTTTGATTTGTGGCATCCTTTGCCCTGATCAGCGATAGTGTGGGTTTTCTGTCGAATTTGGCAGTGTCCTTCAGAGTATGGTCCGAGACCATACTATTTTTTCTTGGGGCCCATGCATGTTGGCACACATGCATTTCCATATGATGTACGTGGCTTACCTTGATGGTAAGTCACTCGGTTGCGGTGCCACATTGTTACAGATTTGGGCGTGGGAGCACATTGCTATCTGTCGTCCTATGGGTGCCCATGCTCTCTTGGCCGATAGGTCGTATGTATATATATGTACGATAGTGCTATTGTTCAGACCCATATGGGTCATCTTTCTTATTGGCGACAACAGCTAGATATGATCCCATATTTCATTTGGCAACCTTATAGAGATTGTCCTATTTGGGATGGTGAGGACATCCATCTCCCCTTTTGTCGACAACGGCGGTACCTGATTGGCTGTGTGAGTGATCATGTTCATATGATCAATTTTCATAACACCGACAGGGTGTTACGACAGTTCAGAGAGCAGCAGGACGTGTCTGACTCATATGTTTACTTTTCTCGGAGGTCCCAGGATGCTCGTGTATGGGGTGCTGTAGTGTCACTAGATGCTGCATGCACTGAGTTTTTAGGACTGCTTCCTGTGGCATGGACCTGGTGTTCTACCACTGTTGATCTAGGTTTGTTTTTGTATTATGCTTATGTACTTTTTTCCTCTGTAGATTATGTGCTTTACATTGGTTGTATATTTGTATATATCTTCTCTAGTACTGATAGTCATCTTATCTTTTGCAAGTACCACTCCTCAATATGATGCTCACTGGTTGCAGCATTGTCCCATAGCTTTGACCAATGTGTCTCATCCTGTTTTGAGGACTATCATGTGGAGGGCTCACCTGGTACGACGCGGTAGGGGAGGCCGTGCTGGAGGGAG
>MU223345.1:19113-31094 GCA_018584345.1 Thuja plicata | reverse complement strand
CGCAGGGTTCGCCGGCAGACTGCAGCAGTTTTGGCTCTGAGGGTTGAGGAGAGGGTTGAGATTGAGGAGGTAGACGTTGAGCTCGCTGATGTAGATATGGAGGCTCTTGATGAGTAGAGTGTTGAGATAGGGTCTTCAGATGGGAGTGGCCACAGTCAGACCAGTACTGGGGAGAGCTTGGAGAGAGAGGAGGGGCCAGCTAGGCGGAGAGGAGGTGGTGGGCTAGGGAGCCAGGCAACAGAGGGTGACATGGATGTGGCGATGGGAGGCATGGACGATGATCCCTCAGAGGTGGAGCGATTCTCTGAGCAGGTTCAGGATTTGCAGAGATGTCTTGCCTTAACCGATGCTCGTGCTACTATTTTGGAGGCTCGTGTGATAGCTGCAGAGGCTAGAGAGTGACAAGCTCAGACCGAGGTTCGTTCATTTATTGATAGTGTACAGGATGCATCCCATATAGATATTTTGGACAAATATTATAGATCTAGGCGAGAGGCCCAGCGAGAGATAGAGTATTGGAGATGCCACTATGAGGGCGCCGTTCCTGCTGCAGAGAGGGTGCCCAGTTACACAGCATCCTAGAGATCTAGCAGGGCACAGCGTTCACAGAGAAGTGGTGTCAGAGCTCCGGGGTCCTCTCATAGGGCCAAATCTGATATGCCTCCCCCTTGTGCCCCTCCTAGCGAGGGTGGGGGTAGCTCTTGCTGATTATGTTCTTTGTACCCTCTTTGTAGTGATTCATTGTACACACTGAGTTGTACCATTTTTGTATCTTGATACACTGATATATATATGATTCACATGTTGGTTATCTCTGTGTTCAGACTTGTGACTTTTCATTTGTACTCAGATATTTTGATCTACATGAGATGCAGCTTTGTTTTGATATGATGTGCAACGTTTTTACTTTCTATATGTATGTTCTATATGATTAGATGATGAGATGTATATGCAATGTGCTTTTTAATATGCAGACTCATTTATGGATGATTTACTTTCCTATGATACTGACGTGTTTATGCAGGATGGTGTAAATGAAATGCCTATTTATATGAGATGTTGTATGGATGCATGTGATTTTATGATTTATCATGTATGCAAACTACCATGTTTTTGTTTTTTTTGATGCCTTTAATGGAATGTATGCAATCTATTATGCATAAAATTACTAAGTAATGCATGCATTAGTTAGAAAGAAGCTAGTTTGGATAGATATGCTCTGAGATTGATCTGATAGCATGTAATGATAGAGATGATGTTCTTTTTGCATTTTCTGGATAGATTTGATCTGATGGATAGGATGAATGTCCCAAGTCGCTGCCCCTGTTCCAATAATTGTCATCATTGCATCTTTTTTTGTATTTTCTGATATTTTGGAAGAACGTCGAATGATCCAGATCACATACCACCTGGATACCGCCACGACCTCTTGATAGCGGAAGGAGTAGAGAGATTGAATAGAAAGAGACCCATTGTGCACCCAAATATTAACCATTTGGATGCATCTATGTTCTATGTTTGAAAAGAAAGAGAGCCAAGAGCACCCAGATATTGACCATCTAGATACCATTTGTCCTCTAAATTAATCTAAAAACAAAGAAACCAAGATAGAACTCCTATGTCTCCAGAGTCCATCTGGATAACACACTGAGCTCTTGATTTTTGAAAAGGGAAAGACAAGAAAACAAGATAGAACTCCTACGCCCCTAGAGTCCATCTGGATAACATCGTTAGCTCTTGTTTGCAAACATAAAGGGAAAGACCATAGAAACCAAGATAGAACTCCAAAGAAACTCAGAGTCCATCTGAATAGTGCTGTGAGCTCTTGATTCTATAAAACCAAACAAGCAAAATAAAAGAGAAGGAACATCCAATTCTTTCCCAAGTTTCTGCTCAGATCATGGAACTGCGCGGCTGCCAGATAAATGACAACACCTACCACATTTATCCTAAATCATCATGGCCCTAAAATCGAAGTGAACATTCAACAAACATCAATCAAATAAAATTAGTCATGATCTATCATAGCTACTCTCCTCACATGCTGGATCCTGGAGTAGCATAAGAACATAACCACGAAATATAGACTGATATCTGACCGACTTGACTGACCTAGTCAACATTTGTATGGTTCCTTGATGCAGTTGGATTTTCTTGATTGGCTCAACTCTTTGGATAGGCTTGATTGGCTTGATTGCTTTGATCGTGTTGGCAGTTGATTAGGCTGTGTCAGATGGGCCAAATGCGTGATCGCAAAGCTCATGATTGTGATAGTCTTTGAATGATTGGATTGATTTGGATGCTGTGGTCATGTTGGCAGCTGATCAAGCTGTGTCAGATGGGCCCAATGCTTTCTTGCAAAGCTAATGATTATGACAATTGATAGATTTGATTGCTCTGATCATGTTGGCAGCTGATCAAGTTGTGTCAGATGGGCCGAATGCTTGTTTGAAAAGCTCATGATTGTGACAATTGTTGTATTTGGCTTGGTTTTGCACTTGCATGCTGATAACCGAGTTGGTTTTATTGCTTGGGATTTTTCAATTTTTGATTGTTTTTGATGGAGATTGATTTTCTCTTGATTTTTGATCTTTTTAGAATTTTGATGAATTTTTCAATTTTTAGGATTTTTTAGAACTTCAAGAGTTGCCCCCTAGTCTGGTGGACCAGTATTAACCATGGGTAAGTGCTTGGTGCTCATAGGGGTTTTGTGCTGGTGGATATAGCTTTGGATAGTCAGTCTTGCCTTTGAAATCTACTCAAGCTTTTGGAGCTCATTGATGGTGAAGCTGGACTTTGAACACTTGGCGCCTGTTTGCCAGGTTTTCACCAAGGTACCTACTCAATAGCGCCTGATTGTCAGGTTTTCACTGAGAGAGTGATGCTGTTTTCTCTTTACTTTTTTGGCTTTTTTTTTCTTTTTTTGTTGTCACCAAGGCGCCTGATTGCCAGGTTTTCACCATGGTAATTTTTGTATTTTTAGATTTTTTGGTATTTTCTGAATATGTAGATAAATGCCTTAACCATAGAGTCATCAAGGATAGAACCTCTTTAGGTGCATGCCATTGATGTAGCTGGGGAGTTGATCTCCTTCTGGTGTAGCTACTATGAATGCCCCACTTTGAGTAGAGCTGACAATAACAAATGGTCCTAGCCAATTAGGCTCGAACTTACCAGGTTTGACTCGTTCTGCTTGATTCTTCTGATTTTCCATGAGGACAAGGTCTCCTACCTCAAATGTTCTTGGCTTCTTATGGTAGTTCCTTCTAAGGAGATTCTGATAGCCTTGTAAGTGGTCGAAAGCATGTTGCCTTCGTTCATCTAGTAACTCTAGCTCACTGGGCCTTGCTACTCTATAGTCTTCATCAGAAACCAAGTTTTTTAATGATATCCTCAGGGACAGAATTTCCACTTCGAGGGGTAATACCGCCTCTATTCCATAGACTAGGGAGAAAGGGGTTTCCCCCGTTGGTGTTCTCACACTAGTTCTGTATGCCCATAATGCGGGACTAAGCTGTAAATGCCAGTCTCGCCCTGATTCATTCACTGTTTTCTTCAGAATCTTCAAGATTGTTTTATTTGTAGCTTCGGCTTGTCCATTCCCTTGAGGGTAGTAAAATAAGGAGAACCCTTGTTTGATGTAGAACTATTCACATAGATCTTCAACATCCTTGTTTTGGAAAGGAGTACCATGATCTGTCAGGATTGTTTAGGGGATTCTGTATCGACAGATGATGTGGTTAAGTATGAACATAGCTATCTGTTTTCCAGTGATGTAAGTGAGGGGAATTGCTTCCACCTAATTTGTGAAGTACTCCATTGCTTCTATGATGTACTTATGTCCATTTTCTAAAGAAGGTGTTATCTTACCCACTAGGTCAAATCCCCACATCAAAAATGGTAACGGTGATGTGATGGGATTTAATTCCTGGGCTGGTGCATGGATGAGGTCTCCATGAATTTGACACTATCTACACCTTTGAACATGCTTGTGTGCATCCGTCTCTATTGTTGGCCAATAGTATCCCATGTAAATTATTTTTTTAGCTAAGCTGTTGCCACCTCCGTGGGTTCCACATATTCCTTCATTTACCTCGTAGAAAGCTTTCTGGGATTCCATGGAAGTGAGATAACAAAGTAATGTTCCATCGAGACTTCATATGTATAGAGTAGTGGAGAGGATTGTATACCTAGAGGCTTGTCAGATGAGGGATTTTCTTTGGTTCCTAGACAAGTTTGGGGGTAAGACATTGTTTTGGAGATAGCTATAGACCTCTTGGTACCATGGGGACTCAGGACCAACAAGGACACACGTTGATTCTATGATAGATTCCTGATGCGAAGGAACCAAGAGTTGCTCCACTAGAAACTATAATTTGGTGTCGTTTCCAGGCATGTCAATCAAGGATGCTATTGTAGCCATCGCATCTGCCACTTTGTTCTGTGCTCTTGGGACTTGTTCGAAGAGAATGTAATGAAAATTTGTGTGCAGTTGTTCCATTTGTGCTCTGTAAGGTATGAGCTTCTCATCTTTGGTCATGTAATCATTTTTAACTTGGCTAATGACCAACTGTGAATCACCATAGACTTTCAGGTTCTTGATTCTCCATTGAATGGCTATCTTTAGACCGATGACCAATGCCTCATATTCTGCTATGTTGTTGGTGCATTGGAAGTTAAGTATAAAAGACTTCAGTGTTGTATCATGATCTAGAGTGATAAGAACTATCCCTACCCCTGCTCCATGGTTTGTACACGCTCCATCAAAATATAGTTGCCATACTTCGACCACTGGTTGTAGTATCATGATAGATTCATCCGAAAAGTCTGAAACAATAGGCTGGTGGTCTTGAATTGGTGCCTCTGCCAGTTGATCTGCTATCACTTGTCCTTTGATAGCCTTTCTGTCTACATACTCAATGTTGAACTCACTTAAGATCATTACCTACTTGGCCAATCGTCCAGTGAGTGCTACTTTGCTCAGGAGGTACTTGAGAGGATCAATATGTGCAACCAATTTTGTTTGGTGACTCAACATGTAGTGTCTTAGCTTTTGGGATGTGAAAAAAACTGCCAGGCATGACTTCTGTATCAATGTGTATTTCAGATCATATCGTACCAAAGTTTGGCTTAGATAGTAAACGGCCCTCTCCTTTCGTACGTCATCATGTTGTGCCAAAAGGACCCCTAACGCTGATTCTGTTGCTGAGATGTATAGAAGAAATGGTCTACCTGGCACTGGTGGTACCAAGATAGGAGACTTTAGAAGGTAGTCTTTGAATATCTGAAATTCTTGTTCACATTGTTCGGTCCATATGAACTTGATGTCTTTATGCAATAGATGTTGGAATGGGTGGCACTTGTCTGCCAGTTGAGCTATGAAACATCTTATTGATTGGAGCCTTCCTTATAACCCTGTTAGTTGTCTCAGGTTTGATGGGGGAGGCATATCCAGTATTTCCTTAATCTTTGCTAGATCCACTTCAATTCCTCTGTGTGATACTATGAACCCTAGTAATTTTCCCGCTGTGATTCCAAATGCACACTTTTTTGGATTTAGTCAGACTTTGAATTCCTCCATTCTATCAAAGATGGGTCCCAAGACTTGTAAATGATCCTTTTAGAGTATGGACTTTGCTAGAATATCATCCACATAATCTTCCATTGTCTTGTGGATGAGATCATGAAATATGGTTGTCATTGCCCTCTGATATGTTGCTCCAGCGTTCTTTAGGCCAAATGACATGACATTCCAACAATATGTCCCCCAAGGACATGTGAAAGCCATTTTGTGTTGGTCTTCTGGTGCTATCCTTATTTTGTTGTAACCTGAGAATCCGTCCATTAGTGATAGCATTTCATGTCCTGCAGTTAGGTCCACTATCATATTGATGTTTGGTAAAGGAAAATCATCCTTCGGACATGCTATATTGATATCCCAGAAATCTGTGCAAATCTGTATTTGACCACTATGCTTCGTAACTGGTACCAAATTAGATATCCAATCTGCATATGGTATAGGTCTGATGAATTTAGCATCCAAGAGCTTTTTCAGTTCTGCCTTGACTAATAATGCAACATGAGGATGCATCTTTCTTAGCTTTTGTTTGACAGGTTTAGCGTTTGGTAGCAATGGAAGGTGGTGTAGCACCAATTATGGATCTAAGCCTGGCATGTCTGAGTAAGACAATGTGAAATTGATCATTCTTTCCTTGAAGAAATTGATGAATTGTTCCCTTTCCTCAAGGGTGAGAGATTTCGCCAAGTAGATGTTCTTTGGGTTCTTGTCATCCCCCAAGTTGATTTCTTCTATCTCTTCAGCTAGTAGTGCTGATTTCTCCTTTGTTAAGGGGAGGAGTTCTCTCTTTCCATCTTTTAGCACCTCAGTGAGGTTTTCGTTGGAAGATACGTCTTCTTTTATCTTTTTAATCTTTTGATCTTTTTTCTTTTGTGGACTGGAAAGAGGAGCTTCCTCCCCAAAGTATGCTGCTCTATCTAGGTTGATAGAGAATCCTGCCTTGTGATCTCCTGATGGAATGCCTTCCCTTAGTCCCATGAAATGAGCTATTGCCTCATCATTTTCAATGACATCAAGTTCATGTGGTCCTTGTTGATCCCACTCTATAAGTTCTGAGTGTACGAGACAGACACTTCAATTACTGTTTGGCTTTGGTTGACTGAACGGGACTGCTGATATGGTGCCTACAAAATTGGACTGTGATGAGGACACACCACTTGAGGTATGATGAATGATATGTTTGTCTATATAGGTTTGTTCAGTAATGGTCATTTTTTCAAATAGGTCTGCTAGGTTTATGATAATATCTACCCGAGGGGAAAAATAAGGGATTGAGGGTTCAGAGTCATGGAGGGATTTCCACTCATACTCATTGGAGTCAGTCTCAATGGAATGTTCATCCGATATTTCACTTCCTTGGTTATCATTGATTGCTAAGTGTAGGTTTATTTGCGATTGTGTGGTTCCCTCTTCAATGGGCAACAACTGCGCTAATATGTTGCTTATTAGAACATGCTCAGTGTTGTGCCCCCGGTGCATCTCTGCTATTTGCTCGTGATTGACTTGAATGTCTTGAACCACATGACTAGTGTTTTGTTGTCCATAGCCCAAACCTCTAGTGTTTCTTTGGGTTGGTGGGAGAGGCAATTCATATATGCCTTTTTTCCTTGCCCCCAATCCAGTTGTGCCATCGTACCCAAACCTTTGTATCATTGTGTAACCGTTACCATAGTTTTCCAAAGGTAAGGGCGGTCAGACTGTCTCTCAGGAGTCTCTGTATAACCAAGTATTGATGTCTTGCTCAAAAGGATTCTCTTCCGCTATGTCACCCCATCAGACAAAGGTTGTGGGTGGACATCTGAATAGAACCGACTATGGTGTTTCTGTTACCATAACAGGTTGTGGCATGCCATGAGTTTGTGGGTTTTGAGGCATGTGCGTGATGGTAAAGGCTTCTTCATATCTGTATTCACCACAACCCTNCATCAGACAAAGGTTGTGGGTGGACATCTGAATAGAATCGACTATGGTGTTTCTGTTACCATAACAGGTTGTGGCATGCCATGAGTTTGTGGGTTTTGAGGCATGTGCATGATGGTAAAGGCTTCTTCATATCTGTATTCACCACAACCCTTATCTGTTATGGATATCTTTCTTGTTTTCTCTGTGACATCCTTAAGGTTTGGTTTTGAGGAGGATGAGATGCTTGCATCTTGATTAATGACTATCTTTCCTGCTGCTTGTGTGACATCTTTGGGATTCGATTCTGAAGAGGATGGGATGCTTGCATCTTGATTTGATGGTACTTTGTTATCAATGCTGATTTGGACCATATTGCAGTACTGGAATGGATTGGGATCCCCTTCTATGATGATCTCTTCTCCTTGGTGAGGGAACTTGATGCATTGATGATATATTGACGGTACAACTTGCATTTCATGTATCCAAGGTCTCCCTAGTAACATGTTGTATCCCAACTCAAGGTCTAAGATTTGGAAGCATGTATTTTTGACCACAGGCCCAATGCAAACAGGTAGAATGATGATACCCTTAGAGGACCTTTCCTCTTCATCATATGCTCTGATATTTATCCTTTGGGTGACATCAATGCTTTATTCGGAATAGCCTAGTTTCTTGATTAACTTTAAAGTACAAATGTTTAGACCAGCTCCACCATCAACAAGGACCCTACGAACAACGCTTTTATGGATTTAGACAAGCAAGTGTAGAGGATCATTATGCAGGGGTTTATGCAGTGGTACATCACGCTTTGTGAATGTGGCATGTTTGTTAGCTTCTATATAGTTGACCATCGTTTGGAAGCTTTCAGGTGTTATGTCCCTTGGGACAGCTGCATTTTGAAGTGCTTGATCAAGTGCTAGTTTATGCTGTGGAGATATGCGCAAAAGGTCAAACATGGATATCTGTGTAGGTTGTGCGCTTTAGTTGGTCCACTATGCTTGTTTGTGGATCCGAGTTTTCTATAGGATTGGTTGATGTAGTAGCTGAGGACGGTACTCCTTGCAAGACAACTCTAGCACGACATGTAGTTACANGTGCTAGTTTATGCTGTGGAGATATGCGCAAAAGGTCAAACATGGATATCTGTGTAGGTTGTGCGCTTTAGTTGGTCCACTATGCTTGTTTGTGGATCTGAGTTTTCTATAGGATTGGTTGATGTAGTAGCTGAGGACGGTACTCCTTGCAAGACAACTCTAGCACGACATGTAGTTACAGCGCAATTGTTACCTTGGTCCCTGATAGTGATTTTGGCCACATGATTATCTGAAGGATTTAGGCAATTTATGACATTATCACTATTGGCATATGTATAGTTAACTTTATTGGTTTGTCCACCAGACCCGGAGGCTTTTCCCTTGTTGTGATCACGAAAGGTATCATTGAATATGGTATGATCAATTTTGCCTTTTGCTTGAGTGTTCGTCACATCAATGATCCCTGTGTCAACGAGATCTTGGATAGCATGTTTCAATTGGTAGAAGTTGGTTGTTTTGTGCCCCTTGACCCGATGAAACTCACAAAAGTCTTTGTCATTGTACCACCTTGCCTTGTTTTCCTCTTGTTCAAAGTCTCTGATTACTGAGAGAGTGATAGTGTTTGATTTTATCAGCTTATGTAAAGCGGACTCTATTGGCTCTCCCAATGGTGTGAAATCTCTTTGTTGGAATTGAAACTGTGGTTTGCGTTGATTCTATTGTTGACTGTTTGACATAGCGGCTGCTTGTATAGGGGGAGGTTGGCTCTGGATGTATGCTTGTTGAGTGGCCCCTGTGGGGTTTTGGTTTGCCATAGGTGCACCTTGCAGTGACACCTTGGGTTGCGCATAGTTGACCGTCTTTACATCAATGACACCATCGCTAGTGACATTTTTGTTCTTGTTCCACCACTTAGCCTTTTCTGTTGCATTCTTATTTGTGTTTGTTTGTGTAGGATCTGCAAGGATTCCTCTTTTGACCAAGTTCTGTTCACACCAAACTCCTCTTTCGATGAGTGGTGTGAAGTTCAGAGCTAGCTATAGTTCTGTTGTGAATGACATGTCTGGGATCAGATTTTCAACAAACATGACTATCAAGTCTTGTTCGGGCACATCATAGGTTATATGGTTTTCCATGTTCCTCCATCTCTATAGGAATTTCACAAAGGACTCTCCATCTTTTTTTTTAATGTCACAAAGGTCCTTGATGCTGACCTTGCACTTGATGTTATGATGGAAGTGAGCTATGAACTTTTCGGCCAATTCTCCCCAAGACTGAATGCCATGAGGTAGATGTGAGAACCATTCCATTGCTGGACCGGCCAAACTTTGTGGGAACAGTTACATTAGATATGCCTCATCATGAGCGACTTCTACGCAACTAGCAAAAAATTCTTGTATATGCTCAATAGGGTTGGTACTGCCCCTATACTTGTCAAACTTTGGTACTGAGAAGTGGTTGGGAAATGGAGACATTTGAATAGAATGGTCAAAGGGGTATGGGTATAATTCCTCTACAGTATAGGATTTATTTTACCCCTGATTTTGCATATCCATCATTTGGGTTTGAAGGGTTTACATCTGTTGCATTAGCATGTTTGTTTGATATTGCGACTGGTGCATGTGGACATTCCTTTGCGTTGTGGTAGGTATGAGGCTACGCCTTTATGTCCCTTGAGTAGGAACATAGGATTTCATCCTAGGGACTTGATATTGATTTCCCATCGAGTGATTTGTAACTATAGGGACATGAGTAATCCATGGGGGATTTTGAAGTGTTTGCTATCGTGACTGAAACTGGGGTTGATAATGTTGGGGTAGGTATTGCTGCTGCTGAGGTATGGTTTGAAACTAGGGTTACTCTTGCGGAGGTTGGATATGAGGCAACTAAAGCTAGGGTTTCTATTGCAGAGGTTGGATATGAAGCAACTGAAGCTGGGGTTGCTGTTGCGGAGGTTGGATATGAGGCAACTGAAGCTAGGGTTGTTGTTGTAGAGGTTGGATGGGTGTCAGAATGGGCAACTGAAGCTGGGTTTGCTGCTGCACGGGTTGAATGGGAAAAGATGTAGCTTTGGGTTGACCTTGACTATAAATAGGTCTTGTAGAGACGGATCCTTGCAGGCATGATGTGTTGATCCCAAGGTTAGTGTGGACGGATTGCAGCAGCGGCATGGTTTTAGAATAACTAGTGTTTGGTGGGATGGAAGGCATACTAGTGATCATAGGTGCACTCGGTTGCAAGTTTTCCATGCCTTGAGTAGATGATATGCTGGCTTGGGTTGGGTCATTGGTTTGATTGGATACAGTCTGCATTGATGTGGGTAAAGTCAATGATGGAAAGATCTGTGACACAGTAGGTAATATCTGAGGAGTGGGAGTAGTGTTTTGACCTGCGAGAGGGTTTTCGGGCCATATTGTTGATACGCTGAATTTAGCGGGGAGTTTGACTCCCTTCTTTATAAGCACAACCAAGTAACATTCAAGGTTCCTCTCTATGACAGCATCAACTAGCTTCATGGAATAAGCGTCTTGTTCCACATCTTCTAGTTCTTCCTCTGTGATATCTTGGAAAAAGGCCACCCCACAGGGTGGCTCAATGAATAGAGTAGGACTAGTATTCGTGAAGGGATCATTTTCTTGCTCTGTCTCCCAAGCGGGGAAATGATTGATATAAGACTCATCTGGTTGAGTTCTAGCTTTAGACCTTGTGTAGGGTCCGTCATGAGGCATTTGAGACATAGTGTGGTCCAGGTTTTGTAACTAAAACAAGTGATATAAAGCAAACAACAAAGAGGACACTTTGTAAGACAAAGTCCGAGTTATGTTTTGGACAAAGGTAATTCTAAGGACAGATTTTGATATAACTTGATCTCAAAGTGGTGATGATAAAAGATAGGATTTGCTGACCTTTGTCTTAGACAAAGTCAATTTGAAAAGATGAGATCAAGATATTTCGAGTCTGTGCTTTCGAACTAACATTGTTTTTGACAATAATCGTGCTTTACAGAGAAAAGGTAATCTTTAGTGTTTAGAGATTCACACAATGTTCTTTGCATTTTTCTAGGATAGACACTAGTTTTGGACACCAAATGAAGAATTCTTTCAAGGTTTTAGGCCAGAACAAGAATATAGTATATCTGGTCAAATGTGATACAATTTTACCAACTACAGTAAAATGATTGGTTGATTTGCAAGATAGTTGACTTTTGACAATCCTAGACCTTAACACGTTTGACTCATTTTGACAGTTTGAATGTTTTTTTTTGCATTTTCAGAAACTGATCAAAGGAAAAAGCACAATAGACATTGTTCTTTGAAGAATGAAGATTGAAGAGTGTATGTTCTACAACTTTTTCAAGTTGCAAGGTTTTCACAAGGTCTCAATAATGAACAAACAGATTTAATCTAGGTCAAATTGGCTTCAGAGTACAATGTTATAGGCCCAATGCTTGAATGTCCATTAGCTCA
>MU223344.1:1882429-1922019 GCA_018584345.1 Thuja plicata | reverse complement strand
GAAGCTGGTGTTAACAGTAAAATCTTTCTACTCACTTTGACTGTGCCATTAACCTGCTGTTAATGTGCCTCCAGTCCCCTATTATATGGGCCAGCACCCTCTTGCTGCTTTAATCTATCAAAAACATGCGTTAATTAGTTTTTACAAATTTGATTATATCTTAAAGGAGCCACACTTGATTAAAACATTCAAAATTTTAAGCATGATATATTTTTAGGTAGGTGTAATGTATAATGTATACTTATTTTTATTGTTCCAATGCTATTTAGTATGACTATATTTGTTTCTTATAAACATGTTGCAAATCAATCACCAAGTTAAGTTTGTAATAAAAAGCCAAAATGCTTAAAAGTTGAATGTTTCAATTCGTAAGGATCTTTTTTTGACTTTTCCTTAAAATATAAGAATATTGTAATTAGTGTAGTTGAATGTCATTTAATTAAAATTTGAATTTAATGACTTCTATATTAATAAATTTAATAATCCCATTAAAACATTAATATTAATTTATACAATAAAATTATATAATTAATACATCCATGCATCACTCTCATAAGAAGTATGACAAGACGGGAAGTTGATAAAGAATTTCAATTGTAGATGTGCATATTCATTTCCTAAATGTTTTTAGGAAAAATGAGTTATATGATTGGTCCGCTATAAATAATGATGTATTAGATGAAAAACTCTCTCAGATATTGAGAACAAAGAAATTCTATATAAATTCTTATGCTATCTATGACCTAGCAAGAAGACAACAATTTTCTTGGCTACAAGGAGTTTGTGTAATATAACTTAACATACCAAAGGTACATACAAGAAGTGTACACATTTTTATATTTTAGTGATGTCTTTTTTAATATAATTAGACAAGTAGGAAATTTCTTTCAAAAATATTATTAGTAGAAGTACAAAATTTTTAAGACTTGAAAGTTAGTATTTTCAATTCCCTATATTTTTATATATTTAAGTGGGAGGATATGATAATGCACCTTACATGACTCAATGAAACATATGACAATATAGAACAACTTAGACAAGGAAGGAAGCTTTTGTCTTGTAAAGGGTGTAAACAGTTTGGGGTTGTAATATAGGTTCAGTGTTGGCCATTTTAAAGGTTGCATATAGAATTTATGCAGGGCCAATGTGAGCAATTTTGAATGTAATAGTTAGATTTTCAAATAATAATACAAATCTCAAAATCTAGGTTGTCGATTAGGAATAAAAAATGTAGTGCACGTAATTTCAAGAATCCATGACTAACACTTTAGAGTCTCTTATAGTAAAAAAATATTTAAATTATTTAATTTTTCATTATTTGGTATCATATCTAGAGAAAATAATTACTAACCATTTATTTTAATAAGAATGGTGATATTTTCACACGAAATGGCCCCAAACATCACACAATAATCATTTTTACATCCTCATCAGAGTGATGACATGTAACTGATTGAATGTTTGATAATGTTAAGTTGAAGATAATAAAAGACATTAAATTAGTTAATGGTTTGTATTGTCATTGATGTCAACTTGATATCATCTATACGGTCATGTATACAATGCCAAAGACTTCAGAGAATCAATGGAACAAAGATTATGCTTTCAGCAATGCATAAAAGTCAAGTATTCACTAAATGACAGATAACATCGACGGAGTGCACACCATTAGTATGGGAATAGAACCAAAGTCACATTGATACCTAACAAGTAGAAGATAGTATTGCCCGATGAAGAAAAATTACAGGATGCCTGACGAGCTGAGAACAGAGTTGCCCGACGAGTAAAATCCAATGATGCCCGACAAACGGAGATCCCGAAGCTAACTGGAGTCATACTGATGGAACTGGCAGCTGTCACTGATGACTAAGTACAAAGTTGACTGATAGAACAGAGATTTTAGAAAATGACAAAATATCTGGTCGGGAAGAGCTAAAAGATAGACTTAACTAGGTTTTTTCATTTTTTTTTTCAACTAGAGTTAAGTGATTGATTTAAAGAAGATTTGTACAGTTGGCATAAAGATAACTACAAGATAAATGAAGTGTTATGCTTTAAATAAGATTGGCTAGATTTTTCTCACACCGAGAATCAAGAATTAAGAAATGGTGAATATCATGTCTATATAAGAGATAAGCTTAATTGATTTCCAATTAATCACAATCACGGGGGTGAATAGAAAGAGGATGTTGAAGAGAAACTGATGAAGGATAACTTCATATAGTCTTGATCAATCAAGCTAAGGGAGAGCTAAAGAATTCTACAAACACCGACAAACAATGAAGCACAACATCACAAAGAAGAAAGTGTGGAGCAAAAAGAATTGAATTGATACATTGATCAGAGAGGTAATGTACTTAAATAGATCTGAAAATCTACAATTCAAGTTGTATTAGAAATAGGTCATTGTGTCTCAGTTTAACCATTGAAGCATCAAGTCTCTTAATAGACCAGGACTTAATAGTCTTCTCTATATAGAGGTACATCCCAAGGAGTGCCAAAAAGGTTGATCCATGAAAGTAGCACTAGATTTTCCTAAAGCCTATTGACAGTCTAAGAAGGAGGTTGATTCAAGAATGGTAGCAAACTGAGTTGCCCAATACTAAGTGACAACCTCTATGTATAAAATCCTATAACAAGGTCACACCTAACAGTGTGTTTGTAAACTTTAACAGGGTTGGCTCCTAGCAGGCCTCACTTAAGAAGAGTAAAAATTTGGGGGACCGTTCCCAGTGGTTTTTCCCTTAACAAGGTTTCCACGTTAAAATCCTTGTGTTATGTGTGTATGGGTTATTACTTTACTATTTTACATTTCACATATGCGTTTCTGAATTTATTGCTATACTCTGCATATTTACTGAGTATCGGTAAATAAGTTTTACTTCCTATCGGTAATCAAGAAGACTATGGTCAGAAAAGGAAAACTGACAAATAGTTAATTATTATAAAGTATTTCATGGCATGCATCTTGTAAGTGACATAATAATCTGAGGTTTATTTGATTGGTGGTTAGAATAAAGAAATTTTTTTGAAGCCACTGATTCACCCCCCTCTCAGTTATTACTAACATTTGGTATCAGAGCTTGTGTGCTTAGAAGGAAGGTTTCAAGACCTAAGTCAGGATCACAAGATGAACAGACGAGATGTGCCCAAAATGAACAAAGACAACTTTGCTTCATTGTAGAGCAGGATAAGACACCACTTATCAAGTATTGGTAATGATGTTACTCAATAATTAGATACTGAATATGTGTTTCCTATAGGAGCTTTGATAGTAGATCAATTGAGAGAGAAGCATGAGCATAAATGCATGGTTATCAAGCTTTCTTCCTCACTTTCTGATGCTAAATTTGAAGATGTCAAGGATTGCAAAATTGCAAAGAAAATGTGGGACAAACTGAAGCTTGTACATGGAGGTGATACAAATGTTCTGAGAGCCAACGAAAAAAACCTTAGACGAAAAATGCTATAAAAGAATAAAAGAATAAAAGAAGTAGTCAATGCTATACAAGGTGTTGGAGGTACACTTGAAGAGGAGACAGTGGTAAGTAAAATCTTAAGAACCTTATTGCCTGTATATGCTATTAGAGTTTCTTCTATTCAAGAGATGAAAGTAGTAGCAAACAACATAGTTAGTCTTGATAGTTTAACTGGTAGACTGATTTCATTTGAGATGAATAACTTTGATAATAGTGTCTTACCAAACTTAGAGTCTGCATTTAAGTCTTCTATGAGAATAAGCAAATCAAGTCAAATACACACATCTAGAAGAGATAGTGAAAGTGAAAGGGAAGAAGAAGATCTAGATGAAATAGAAGCACTTATGGCAAGGAGAATGCATAGAGGCAAATGTAAATACAAAGGCAAGTTACCACTTGTATGCTTTAATTGTAGAGAGATTGGACACTTTTCTGCAAGATGTCCTAACAGAAGAAAATATGACAAAGGTAATGACAAATCTTTTGAGAAGAAATCTGACAGAGGTGATAACAAAGATTACAGAAGTTACTGACAATCAGAAAGAAGAGATACCCAAGACTAGAAGGATAAAGGCAAGAAGGCTAGCTACCTAGCTGCTTGCAAAGATGAAGATACTGACACCGAAGCTAATGAAGACATTGAGATGGTATTTGTAGTTGTGAAAGATGATTCAGATGAAGATGAAAGGTATGTAGAAACTGCACTCATATTTAAGGTTAGCCAGAATGACATCTAGATTATAGATAGTGGTTAAA
Source organism: Thuja plicata (assembly GCA_018584345.1). NCBI lineage: Eukaryota > Viridiplantae > Streptophyta > Pinopsida > Cupressales > Cupressaceae > Thuja > Thuja plicata. Next base: position 1,917,784 of record MU223344.1, on the reverse strand, counting down.
CTCACCACATGACTGGTGACAAAGAAAATTTTAATAATTTTGAGTATTATAATGGTGGTACAGTAATAATGGGTAATGATACACCTTGTCTGGTTGAAGGTAAAGGAACTATAATGTTGAATAACTTGATTAAATGTAAAAATACTTATTGGGTAAAAGGATTGAACTATAATCTGTTGAGTGTTTCTCAGCTGAATAATTTAGGTCACAGAGTAGCATTTGAGAACAAAAAGGCAAAGATCTTTAATGAATCAGGAAAATTGATTGGCAATAGTGAATAGACTAAAGGTAACTTATTCTATCTGAATGATACTAACACCACTTGCTTATAGACTAGAAACGAAGACATATGGTTGTGGCACAAAAGATTGTGTCATGTGAATTTTGACAACATGATAAAGATAAGTAGAAGAAGAAATGTAAGAGGCTTACCGACGATGACAAAGCCAGACAACATCATGTGCAAAAATTGTCAAAAAGGTAAAATGACAAAGTCTAGTTTCAAAAGTAAAACCCATACATCTGATGATATTCTAGAATTAGTCCATACTGATTTATGTGGACCTATGAGGACAAAGAGCTATTATGGAGACATATATTTTATTCTCTTTGTTGATGATTACTCTAGAATGATGACAATTATGTTTCTAAAAGATAAATTTGAAGCATTTAAGATTTTAAGTGGTATAAGGCTATGGTAGAAAAGTAAAGTGGTAAGGATTTGAAATATTTGAGATCAGATAGAGGAGGAGAATTTATATCTGATGAATTCACTAATTTCTGTAATGAGCATGGCATAAAAAGATAGGTTTCTACTCCAAGAACACCACAACAAAATGGGATTACTAAGAGAAGGAACAAATCAATAGTTGATTGTGTAAGAACACTGATGATAGAGAAAGGCATCACCCAAATATTCTGGAGAGAAGTTGTTAGCACTGTTGTTTATACACTAAATAGAGTACAATTAAAGGACACAAAGAAGACACCTTATGAGCTATGGTATGGTAAAACACCCAATGTAAGTTACTTCAAGATCTTTGGTAGTCAATGTTATGTCTTGAAGGATGATAGAAATGGAAATCTTGATGCCAAAAGTGAAGAAGGTATTTTTATAGGGTATTCTACCAAAACCAAAGCTTTTAAATGTCTTATCAAGGCCTCTAAAAAAAATAGTTGAAAGTGCAAATGTAAAGATTGATGAGTTTGCAGAAAAGAATGAGCTGGAAAGCACAAAAGAACCAGAGGACTACAACAAGTTTGTATATTGTGAAGAACCCAACACTCTACCTGAGCAACAGTTCTTAATCCCTAAACAATAGAATGTTGCAACCGATGGTCAGACTACTGTTACCGATGGTCAAGATAATGATCAAGAAAATGTGCAAGGTAATGAAGAACAAAATGAAGATCAAGAAAATGATCAAGCTGATAGACAAAGAAATTTACTTGTACTTGAAATATATGTAAGAAGGAACCATCCAAAGATCCAGATCATAGGAGATAAGAAAGCTGGTACAAGAACAAAAAGTAAGTCTTTAAACTCAAATTGTTTCATTTGTCAATTTGAACCAAAATCTGTCAATGCTGCACTAGATAATGACGAATGGATAAGTGCTATGAATGATGAGATTGAACAGATTGAGAAGAAAAAAACATGGTCACTTGTGCCAAGACTAGATGACAAGAATGTCATCGATACAAAATGGATATTCAGGAATAAGGTGAACGAGAATGGAGAAGTCACAAGAAACAAAGAAAGACTAGTATGCAAAGGGTATGCACAAGAAAAATGTATAGACTATGGAGAAATCTTTGCACCTATTGCTAGGATAGAAGGAGTAAGAATACTACTTTCTTATGCTACATTCAAAGGATTCAAAGTATATCAAATGGATGTCAAGTCATCATTCCTAAATGAAATACTTGAAGAAAAGGTATACATTGAGCAACCAAAAGGGTTTGTAGATCTAGAAAAGAGGAACATGGTATGTAGACTTCACAAAGCCTTGTATGGATCGAAACAAGCTCCTAGAGCTTGGTATGAACAAATTCATTCCTATCTAATAAATATTGGATTCATAAGGACTAGTGAAAGTAGTAATGTTTAATTGAAAGAAGATAATGATGCTAACACTTTGATTGCTGAAATATTTGTTGATGACATCATATTTGGAGGAAATGATATGCTATGCAAATCATTTTCTGATGAGACAAGAAAAGAATTCAAGATGTCTATGTTTGGAGAGATCAAGTTATTTCTTGGTCTACAAATCATTCAAGAAAGTGAAGGTATTTTCATTACATAGTCCAAATACATCAAAGAGGTCCTAAAAATATTCAAGATGGATGATTCCAAACTAGTTGGAACACTGATGGCTATTGGATGTAAGTTAATAAAGGAAGACAAGACAATAGAGGTAAATGAGACTTTGTACAGATCAGTGATTGGAAAACTCATGTATGTTTTACACAATAGACCAGATATTGCACATGCAGTAGGAATTGTTGCTAGATTTTCTATTAACCCCAAGGAATCACATATGAATACTATGAAAAGAATCTTAAGATATCTGAAGAATACTAAGGAATTGGGCTTATGGTATAAAAGAGAAGGTAGATTTGAACTAAAAGTGTTTACCGATGTTTATTGGGCTAGAAATATTGATGACCAGAAGAGCACAACTAGAGGAGCATTCTTTATGGGTGATAGACTTGTCACATGTATTAGCAAGAAGCAAGGATGCATCTCTCAGTCAACTGTAGAAGAAGAATATGTTGCTGCTGCTACCAATTGCTCAAATATTGCATGGATCAAACAGTTGCTGGAAGGTATGCATATGAAAATCTCAGAACCAAGTGATTATCTATTGTGATAACACCAGTGCAATAAACATTTCCAAGAATCCAGTCATGCAATCCAAGACTAAACACATTGCCATCAAGTATCATTACTTAAGAGAGCAAGATCAAGAAAAAGAGGTGATACTTGAGTATGTCCAATCAAAAGAACAATTGGCCGATATCTTCACCAAGCCACTGCCCAAGGATACATTTGAGTACATGAGAAAGAGACTAGGGGTCAAACCCTTGTCTACCAGTCAGTAAAAGACTGAAGGCTGCATCAGCCTATATATTATCAGAATATCATTCATGTTGATGCAAGCAAAAGGATGAACTTCAAAGCTACATCTATATACAAGAAGGTATATATCAGATCTGAGCACCAGAGCATATTGTTGTATTGCTGATGGATAAGGGAAATACAAGGAATATATTATGGATGGAAGAAAATGTTTATTGGACATTAATGTAAGATATTTGTGAGATATTTGTTTGGAATTATTTTCAAAGCGAGAGAAAGTATCCATATTATCACAGTCTTTATAAAAAGAGGAAAGATTATCCATATTCATATTACTCCAACAAGTAGAGTATCCATATTATCATAGTCTTCTGAAAAAGAGGAAAGATTATCCATATTCATATTTATATCCATATGGAGAGAAAATTATATGAAAGTTATATCCAAAGGGAGAGTTGCTGACAAGAGACAAAGACATCAAAGAAGAAGAGCAGTCAAAAGAGAGATATTGAAACAACAAAAGGACGCAACACATCAGAACAAGAAAAACACAAAGAACTACAAGAATCAAATCTAAGCTAATACATAGCTTACCGACAGTCATACATTTTTATTGGTTATCAAAACAAAGTGTTTGGTAGTTTGATGAATCTCAACAATTGTATTTCATATTGTATTAGAAATAGCATAGTGGGATAATATTGTATATTTCCATCAATGCCAAAGGGAGAGATTCATGACATGTAACTGATTGAATATTTGATAATGTTAAGTTAAAGATAATGTAAGACATTAAATTAGTTAATGGTTTATATTGTCATTGATGTCAATTTGATATCATCTGTACGGTCATGTATACAATGCCAAGGACTTCAATGAATCAATGGAACAAAGATTATGCTTTCAACAATGCATAAAAGTCAAGTATTCACTAAGTGACAGATAACATCGACGGAGTGCACACCATCAGTAAAGGCAAAGAACCAAAGTCACAGTGATACCTTATGAATAGATGACAGTATTGACCGAAGAAGCAAAATTATAGGATGCTCGACAAGCTGAGAACAAAGTTGCCCAACGAGTAAAATCTAATGATGCCCGATGGATAGAGATCCCGAAGCTGACTGGAGTCACACCGATAGAATTGGCAGTTGTCACTGATGACTAACTGCAGAGTTGTCTGACAGAATAGAGAGTTCAGAAAATGACAAAATATCTAGCTAGCAAGAGCTAAAAGATAGACTTAACTGGTTGTTTTCATTATTTTATTCGACCAGAGTTAAGTGATTGATTTAAAGAAGATTTGTATAGTTGGCATAAAGATAACTACAAGATAAATCAAGATTTATACTTTAAATCAGATTGGATTGATTATTTTTCACACCAAGGATCAAGAATCAAGAATCAATAAATTATGAATATCATGTCTATCTAAGAGACAAGCTTAATTCATTTCCAATTAATCACAATCACGGGGGTCAATAGAAAGAGGATGCTAAAGAGAAACTAATGAAGGATAACTTCATATAGTCCTGATCAATCAAGCTGAGGGAGAGCTAAAGAATTCTGCAGACACCGATAAAAAGTGAAGCATAGCATCACATAGCAGAAAGTGTGGAGCACAAATAATTGAATTGATACAATGATCAGAAGGTAATGTACTTAAATAGATCTGAAAATCTACAATTTAAGTAGCATTAGAAATAGTTCATTATGTTTCAGTTTAACCATTGAAGCATCAAGTCTCTTAACAGAGAAGGACTTAATAGTCTTCTATATATTGAGGTACATCCCAAGGAGTGCCAAAAAGGTTGATTCATGAAAGTAGCACTAGATTTGCCTAAAGTCTATTGACAATCTTAGAAGGAGGCTAATTAAAGGAAGGTAGCAAATGAAGTTGCTCGATACTAAGTGATAACCTCTATGTATAAAATCCTCTAAAAAGGTCACACCTAACAGTGTGTTTGTAACATTTAACAGGGTTGGCTCCTAACATGGCTCACTCTAGAAGAGTGAAAATTTGGGGTACCAGTCCCAGTGGTTTTTCCCTTAACAAGGTTTCCACGTTAAAATCCTTGTGTTATGTGTATGGTTTATTACTTTACTGTTTTACATTTCACATATCCATTTTTGGATTTATCCTTATACTCTACATATTTAATGAGTATCAGTAAATAAGTTTTACTGCTTATCGGTAATCAAGGAGAATAAGGTCAGAAAAAGAAAACTGACAGACAGTTAATTATTATAACATATTTCCTGGCATGCATCTTGTAAGGGACATAATAATCTGAGGTTTATTTGATTGCTGGTTAGAATAAAGAAATTTTTTTGAAGCCACTGATTCACCCCCCCCCCCCCCCCTCACAGTTAGTACTAACATCAAAGGTCATGTAGTGAAAAGGTTTCATTTTTATAACATTTAAATAAAGGAACATCCTTCCATCGTAATTAGATGAGATATGTTTCACTATTTCATTATAAATAGAGTTAATAATTTAGAATGGATATATGCTTACACCCAAGTTTAAAAAAATTGCAACTAAAGTTTTGAATCTATATTAGTTAGAAAATTATAAAAAAGTTTTTTCATTAAACTTGGAACCACTGTAGTGTCATTAGGAAAAATGTGGGTTCATATTATCTTTCTAGTTAAACATATTAAATGTCAATATTTTTCTATTTTTTTAATATGCTCAATCTAATCTTAAATAGGAATCTTATAAAATTAATATTTAAATAATATGCAACTTAGAAATATCTCAATTGTCTAGAAAATCCACTTGGGATAATTAATACTTTTAATTCTTATGTTTGGTCTTATTTAAAAATATGAATTTAGAGTTTTATTCTCCATGTTTAGTTTCTCAAACATTAAGAAATACTTTCATGATCTAATGCATGCATTAAAGAAGGGCATGCGAACAAGGAAATTAGGAGAGGGTATGATACATTAAACAACTTACAGACCCATTTCCAATAGCATTATCTCGTGATAAATGCCATAGTAAAAGACAAAGTGTAAAATACATTCATTATAAAATATTTAAAAAAAAAAAAAAGAATAATTGTCCATAACATACCAATTCATGCTACACTAAAATATTACACAAACTACTAAGAAAGAGTTATAATAAAAATGTGATCCCTTGTTTGAAGGACTTAGATGACGTAGAATATCTATGAATCACATAAATTATTTTGCAGCTCTAGTCAACAAAATAGTCCTCTAATCTCTTATTACTTATCAATTTATATTGAATTTTGTAAACATCATCCTCATATCTAACTCTTCATTTCATACATTAGTGAATAAGACATGTCTATTTCAGGATCATGTTCCTTCTTGGTTTGATCATATTGTGAATAACATATTGAATCAAAATTATGAATCCCTGCAATAATACCATAGTGTGTAAAATTTTTATTTCCATCCAATAATATCATAATGTGCAAAATAATTATTTCATTTCCTAAATAAAGCTCAAATAGTCTAATATTGAAAAATGGTAAATGGTGTAAATGAAAATAATGCTTTCATACCAATATAAAAATTCTAGACCATCATCTCTCCAATTTGAATTTTGTTTTTCTAAGTTTGATTGGTCTAACTTGCTTAAACAATAAAACTCTATCTAAACAAAGAATTCAATTATAAAGATAACATAATGATAATTGAAACAAGTGTCCATTTCTTACACTGTACAAATGCATCATAGAAACCAAATAGTCATTTCTTAAAATACCCACGCTCCATTACAAATTCGACACGTGCAACTTAAAAATTATTTCCTACTAGATTTATACTGTAACAAATAAAGCACAGATACAAATGTTACTAAATGTAACAAACGACACACTATGAATATTCTGACTAAAATCCTCCTATACTAATAGACATAATGAGAGGCACACAAAGCAGTGTGTTTATTAATACTAATAGACACAACGAGAGGCCCTTCACATATTTAAAAATGATTTGAGCTTCGTATTTATAGGTGTAGTGCAAAAGGATTTGAGCTTCATATTTATAGAGGAAGAGTACGAATATGTGAAAGTCAACTATTATGGTTGTATCGCCAAGATAAAGTTTGGATTAGTTGTTGTTTTGTGCAACCAATTTTTTCGAGGCCACTATTTCAAACCATCTACCTTTACTATGAAATATGTTTTTTTGTTATTAGTTCCTGCCTATCTCATAGGCAGTAGAACTATAAGCAACAACTTATATCTAACTAGTTATTAATAATTAATGCTAGATATTTTTTTATATTTCAAAAATATTTATATTAGTTAAAGTAATGTTGCAATTTCTTTAACAAAACATATTTACAAAATTAATTTTATGTCATTTCATTGGCTAATGAACTTTTAGTTAACATGTTATTACTGTTTGCTATTTTAACCAATTAGATTGGAGATATTTTTTCATATGCAAATAAAATTCATTGTCTTTAAAGTGAAGTTACAAGTTTTTTACCAAAAGATATTACAAATATTAATTATCTCAAGTTCTATTGAGTAAAAAAATGTCAAATGTGATTTAAATGTCTTCTTTCACCCTTTTACTTATTGCCTTCATTTTGTGAACCATAAAATGAGATTTAAATTATATTTTTTCGTATTTTATTCCATGTTGATATTTTTTTAGTATTTTTTAGGAAAACAATATTGGTTGATATATTCATTTATTTAGTTAGATATTATTTTATATATTATGTGGTAATTATTTTTTTAATTTTTATACTTTTACATTTCATTGAATGTTTTTTTGAACAAAATTATTTATTCATTTTTTTTATTACTAATTATTTTTTTACCAAATTAAATTGAAAATTTTGTTTATTTAATATAAATATAAATATTTGTTAAAATATAGATATTAAATTTTTAACAAAACCTAATTAATTTTACAAGGTTTGGGATGGACGAATCAATAGTTCACCAGGCTTGGTGGCTTCTTTCCACTATTTTTATATATCTTAATTTAACACTTTTATATATCTTTACTATATCTTCATTGAACTATCTTTTATAATAGAAAACATATGTCATAATCTACTTCTGTATTTCATATAAACAATTATTATAACCACATTGTGATATTGGTAATGCAACTCTTTTGTTTTTGTTGTTATTGAAGACAATAAATATTTCAAATGCAACTACCATCCTCCATGTTTAAAGCAATTATACATGTTTCAACCTTTGCATACACAATTCCAAATATAATTCCTACATAAAATAAATTAGAAAACAAACTTATTTATACATAAAATAAATTAGAAAACAAACTTATTTATACATAAAATAAATTAGAAAACAAACTTATTTATACATTTTAAGAGTTCAAAGTATAATTTCCAAACTCTAGACCTACCAACATTTCATTGTAAAGTACCCTATTTATTTTTTAATACATACAAACTCTTTTCTAAAGTTTAAACAATATTGGCAGGAACTTTGTTGCTTTGCAACCTTGTTTATGATTGTCGTCGTTCTTATCGAATTAAATTATTCTATTTCTAAGAAAACATTTTATCTTTCATAAAATTAATACACAAAAATTCAATCAAAAAAATTTAAAGGTGAATTACTCAATTGAATAAGGGTTTCACCTCTTTTTAATAGTCTTAACTTTTTAACAGTTTTCATTACCACGTAAAAAACTTAACGTATAGAATTGCTTCACCTTCCTCTTTTTCTACAAAATTTCATCTCTTTTAAAAACAAAAGGTGGATATAGAATTAGGTGAGTGTATATTGCAAGTAATTGTGATGTTTCATTTGTCTATTTTTCCTGTTATATTTTTCGACTTGTCTTAGTATAAATAATAAATAACAGATGCTATTGTTAGGAAACTATAGAGGTAGATAATTTCAATTATGTGGCACTTCTTCTTACTGTTGGTTAGCAATCTATTTTCATTCAAATCATGATTAATAACTTCATTTTACTCTACATATAAGAGGTTCATTTTGTTTTGTTTATTGTGTGGATATAAACTGAAATTATAAATATTATATTAATAAATATTAATAAAAACTTATAGATATTTGAATATATTTTTTAAAGGGATAAAAGTGAGATCTTCACAAAATTATTTTTTGTATTTATTTATGAATTATAATGTACAAATAGAAAACCTAATAACTATACTATGAGAAAACCTAATTTTTATATAATTTTTTATCATACATTGATGTTACTAATATGATGCTCTTTTTTAAAACTTTCTATCTTTTTTTTTTGTTTTGTTTTGTTTTGGTTTTTTTTTTGTCCATAATTGAGGCACTAATAATATTCCATTTACTAATGAATTTCAAATAAAAATCTACCACATAAGTTGAATAAATTTTGTGTTCTACTCAGTATGTACACATGATAGGTAGATGTAAGTTCTATTGGTTTTAATCACCTTTAGAGACTACAATACTACATGTTCGTTATTAAAATAAGTAGGGAGGGGCCCTAACCCATTACACATCTAGGACACCATCAAAATAAAGATTTTTTACAAAGAAATGATAATAGAGTTACTCAATTTATAACAAAGGACTTGGATTAATTAAATCAATTAGATTTCCATAATCCATTTTAATTAAGCTTGAATTTATGGTTTTGATTGTGTATATTTTTTTGACATCAACATTTAGGATCACACTCGATGATACATCCTCAGGGTCTAAGAGAAAAGAGCATAAAGGATATCCTTTGGATCACACTCCGTGATTCATCATCAGGTTTCAGATCACATATCTGTCATGCTCTTTTCTTTTACATCCTAATAATGGATCAGGGAGTGTGATAAAAAATGTTGATGACAAAAAAAAATACACAGTCAAAACCATTAATTCAAGCTTAAAGGAAGGATTAGATAAATGGGACAACCACATAAATATTTACATAATTCATCTATTTTAAAATTATTAAAAACATAGAGTTATTACAAAAAAAATGAAAAAGGAAAAAGGAAAATAGAATAGTTAGAAAAAAGGTAACAAATTAGGATCGGTTAAACAACTGTCCAACTAGAGTTGTCTTCCATATAGGTTGGTGCAAGATAATGAGGAGACAAAACCTCTTTAGAAGCCTCACATGAGGAAACAATATGTATTGAAGAAGGTGGTAATGAAGGAAGATAATTAGATAGAACATAATCACTAGAAACACCATGTTTACTAAAGGGATAAACAATATGTTGGATGTCAGTGGAGAAGACAACATTAACACAACTAGCACAAAGAGGAAGAATAGAATGATCATCACTCCTATTAATAACCTATTCACAAGGGACACAATTTTATTTTCATTGAACAACAACTAGAGAGGATGGATTTGGGATATCTTAACCATCAAAATCATTAGGAAAAATTATAATATGTTGATGTCTGATAGAAGTAACCTTGAGAGTGTGCTTGCACAATGCTTTTAGACTAGTTTTTTCTCTTTCTAGTCCACTTAGGATCCCAATAGATCCTTAGGACCTCTCTCTAGTCTCTAGGTACTGGACCTAATACCACTCCTATCTCTTCTGTAGGAGTGTTCAATTTTGTGTTTCACTCTAAGGGAGAACTATCTCATAGTTTTGTCTCAATGCTCTCTATGGCTTGAATAATTCCAATGCCAAATTATTCATACCAACTTCTCTCTTGCTACAAGGGCAATTAATAGGCTTGGGATTTTCATTTTTCATCCATTCAAATCCATTCCCATAAGTATTCAAACCCAAATTGGTTGAGTTCACTATTTGTCTTCAAACTGTCCTATTAGGCCTAATGGTCCTATTAGCCCTATCTAGAGGGTTTTTCTGGATTAAATCTCAAAACTTACTCACAACCCCAAAAAAAATTTAGGTATCTAGATACCCTTTTGGGAGACCTAAAATATTTCTAGGTTCTAAGGTTCCCAAACTGTCTATACATCACTGTCCTAAAAAGTAGGGCTTTTAGGCCTAATTTGGATCTCTACTAGCAACTCACTGATTTCTCCTCAAAAATTAATCTAGATGGATTGGTTGGGCTCTGAGCTGGACACTATAGACCTATGAGACCCTAATAAAACTAGAATCACATTTGTTTCAGTCCTCCATTACACTCCCTTGTCTCTGCAAATGGATTTATCCCTGTCATACTCCTAACTGGGCTGCCCTAACTCGCCTAGGGTGTGACCTCATTAATAGTAAAACATCTCTCCTAACTTCCTACCTCTATATAAACTCTGTACAATGGCTCCCCTAAGCATTTCATCCAACCTTTTGTGTTTTCTACTATTAAAATTCATGGGGAAGCAATGAAAACAAAGTTACCGTAAATCACACCAGCAAACTACCTAGTTTAGGATTATTTTTCTACAGTTAGCAAACCAACTCAAAATGATTAACACCCTAAATGAAAAAGTCTTTAAAAAAACCCCTAAAACATGAATCCACAGTTATATATCAAGATTCAATCTATTTAATCACTCTATAACTCCAAATGCTCGAAGATGTCACTAACACAAAATTGGTTAATTACTTTCCCACTCCTACAGTGAGGGGAATCCAAAGTTGTTGAGTTGCATGCAACATTTGAAAAAATTGCAAATGCTGTCATAACAAATTTTGTGAAACTTTTGGCATCTTTGCATTTATGCATCCTCCCTATCTTTTAGGGCCTCTAAGCCCTATAGCTAGATGAAAAAACCTCATAAATGCCTAGAAAAGAATCTTTCCTACTATGGTATGGTCTAGGACACATTTAGACAATATTTCCCATTTAGACCAAAATTGCAATAAAGAGACCTAACTATACTAGGTTGGATTAGATACTATCTATCTATCCACCTAGTAACACATCTTGCATGACCTCCTAAGGTCAAATTTAAACACAACCTTGGAATGAGTAAGTTGGTATCAACCCCCAACTTTTTAAAATTAGTTTCCTTTATCCACACTGCGTATGGATCAGGTTGTCCTTGCCATTTTACCAAGTGTTCTTTATACTCCTTCTTCCTGGTCTTCTTGTAAACTGTAGAATCTAGAATGTTCTCTGCTTGTTTGATTGGTGTAGATGGAAAATGTAGTTGTTCAAACTCCTAGATTACTTCATTCAAACTATTATTAGCATCAAGGATTGGGCCTTTGTACAGTACCAAGACTGCAACATTAAAGACTGGTGATAATCTTCCACCCTGTAAGCATTGGCTCCATACTTGTCTAGGATGACACATGGACCAATTCTCCTCATCTATAGTTTATGAGGTGTTCCTTTCTAAATTATTTCCTTATTAAGGTGAACCATTACTAGATCTCCAATCTTGAATTGGACATCCCTTCTTCTCTCATCCACTTTAGTCCCTATCTTCTCTATATTCTCAGTGAGAGTCTTCTTGACTGTTTCATGAACCTCTTGCATAGCATATGAAAAATCTTCAGTGCATCCACTTCCTTTAGTTCTATCCTTGAGTTCTCTGAGTTCATGAATGTCTCTAGGATGAGTTCCATAGACAATTTCAAAAGGACTTTTCCCTGTGGTCCTATTTATTGTATCATTATAAGCATATTTTTCTTGGGCAATGAGTTGGTCCCATGTCTGACCATACTCTTTTGTGAAGAATCTGAGGAGATTTCCAAGGCTCCTATTTACTACCTCTTTCTGACCATCTGACTGAGGATGGTAGGCAGATCCAAATGATCAGTTGGTTCCCCAATTCTTCCAAAGAGTCTTCCAAAAGTTTCTCATAAACATGGTGTCTCTGTCAGACACTATACTCAATGGTAAACCATGAATCCTAACAACTTCCTTGAAGAATAAAGAAGCTATCTGACTGGCATCATTTGTTGTCTTGCATGACACAAATTGAGCTATCTTACTAAATTTGTCTAAACTCACATAGACACTATCCATTCCCTATCTTGTTTTGGGTAATCTTACTACAAAATTCATGCTTAGACATTCCTATGGTCTGTTTGGAATGGGTAAAGGTTGATATAGGCTTGCATTTCTAGATGTTCCTTTGGCCTTCTGATAGATAACACAACTCTCAACATATCTCTTCACATCCAAGTTCATCTTGGGCCAAAAATAGAATCTTTTGACTAACTCTTGAGTTTTGTTAACCCCAAAATGGCCACTAAGTGTACCATTGTGTTTCTCTTGTATGAGATTCATGTTAATAGACCCCCTAAGGACACACAACTGATCCCATTTAAACAATACACCAGACTACAAAGTTTATTCATATTATTTACTATGAAAGTGATTTTTACACTCTTGACATACCTTGTAGATTTATGCAAAGTCCTCATCTTCATCATACATGTCCTTGCAGTTGTCAATTCCCATACTCTGCAGTTGAATCTCTTGAATGGTTACTCAAAGCATCTACAACTTTATTATGCAACCCTTTCTCATGTTTTATATTGAATGTATATGCTTGTACGTATTCAACCCACTTCATATGCTTATGACTCAAATTGTCTTGTGAGTTAAAGAAAATCAATGCTTGGTTGTCAAAATAGAAAATAAACTTCTTTAGCAATAGATAATGCCTCCATTTTATCAATGACTAAACCAGAGCATACATCTCTAGGTCATAAGAAGAATATTAATTCTTAGCTTCACTCAGCTTCTCTGAATGGAAAGCCACTAGTCTTCCTTTCTGGCTTAAGATAACTCCAATTGCCACATTGCTGGTATCACACTCCACTGTGAACAATTTTTCAAAACATGGAAACACTAAAATTGGTTGGGTTGCAATCTTATTTTTCAATAGTTCAAGTCCATTATTAGCTTTCTCATTCCAAAAAAACTTAGTCTTCATGCCTCCTTTAATTGTATCTAACATAGGATCACATATTGCATGAAAATGTTTAATAAAATTTCTATAGTATTATGCATGACCATGAAATATCCTTACCTTAGTGCTTTTTCTTGGAGTAGGCTAGTTGATGATGGCCTTAAATTTGCTTGGATCCATTTTTAAGTTACCCTGTGATAACACAAAACCAAGGTACAATAACTCTGTCTCGTTGAACTCACACTTTTCTATGTTGATCATCAACTTCTCCTCCTGCAACTTCTTAAAAACCAATTACAAGTGCTAGAGGTTCTCTTCCCTTGTCTTACTATAGATGAGTGTATAATCTAAGTAGACCACTATCAAATTCCAATTATACTCTTCAAGTAATTCATTTACCAACCTCATGAATGTTGATGGGGAATTTGACAACCCAAATTGAATGACAAGTCATTCATTTAGTCCTTCTATGGTTTTGAAGGTTGTTTTCCACTCATTCCCTTCATTCACCCTTATCTGGTGGTAGCCACTTTTTAGGTCTATCTTTGTAAAGTATCTAACTCTTCCTAGACATTCCATTACATATTCTATCGTAGGGATAGGGAGCCTATACCTAATGGTAATCCTATTGATTGCTCATAAGTCTATACATAACCTCCAATTTCCCCCTTTCTTTGGTGCTAGGACTGTGGGTACAGCGCAAGGGCTAATGCTCTTTCTTATAAGACCTTGTTCTAAAAGTTCTTGGACTTGTCTAGCAATCTATTCATTTTGTTGCGGAGTCATTTTATATGATTCCTTATTTGGTAGGGTAGCTCTAGGGATTAGGTATATTTGGTGGCTTACTAACCTCTTAGGTGGTAAGGTGGATGGTTTTCCATCACTCACTATCCCTTGATACTTTACTAGCATCTCTTGAACTTCTTTTGGCAACTTTGTCCTCTTCTCTTGTTTGCCTGCAAATTGCTTTGCCTTCAACACCAGTGCAAAGCCAACTCCTTCTCCCTCATCTAGAGTCTCTAAGAACTCCTTTTCACCACCCATGAGAACATTGGGGCTAGTAGACTTCACTTTTTCATCCTCCAATAGTCACTACATTTTGTATGTCACAATATCTTTCTCGAAGGTTTATGAGTTTTTCCCTCCATTATGCACGGGCATCTAGTCAAATTGCCATGGTCTACCTAGGAGAAAGTGAAATGCATCCATAGGTAAGAAATCATGCAAAACTTTATCCTTATATCTCCCAATGGATAATTCCACCCAAGCTTGTTCATTAACTAGGACATATTGTCCTTTGTTTAGCCAAGTGACCTTACAAGGATTGGTGTGAGATATCCTTGTCATTTTTGACTTACTAACTGCCTCCTCTGACACTATGTTGTCAGTTGATCCTGAGTCTATCATGGCTCTACATAGCTTGCCCATCATTTTACAGTTCACTCTAAACAATGCTCTCCTCTGAATGCTTTCTTCTTTCACTGGTTCTTTTATGAGAGTTTTCCTCATCATAAGGTTCTCTCTGTCCTCTGATTCCAATGGCACTTTAGGATTCTTTTTCCCACTTATATCTTCATGAACATAGTTCACTCTTTTGTCACCCCCTTGAGAGGTACTTCCCTTCTCTAGACACCTATAGGCTAGATGTCCTAACTAATTACAGTGATAACACTTCATGTTGGAAAAATAGTTGCCTCTCCCTTGGCTACTGCCTCTTTCTCTATTGTTAGAGTTCCTCCCTCTACTTGAACTCCCACTATTAGAGTTTCCTTCATGCTTTTCATTGAGATTAGTCTCTAATTATCCTTTAGATTCAAAGCTTCTTCCTCCACAACCACTTCTTTGTCCTCTGGTGTCTCTTCTGAGCTACCCCTTCCTCTTGGAGTATTGGATTCTTGTTTCTTCTTCAACTTATCCTCCACCTTGATATCAATTTGGTGGCATTTTTTAACTATATCTAGAGTCAAAAGACTCATCTCATCTTGAATGGTCCATTTGAGGCCATTAAGATACCTTTCTACTTTCACTTTCTCATCTTCTTCTATCCTTGACCTCATACAAAGTCTTTGAAACTCTTCAGTGTATGAGTTGACATCTAGGTCCTTCTATCTTAGACCTTGTATTCTCTTGTGTATCTTGATTTAATAATCCTCAGGGATGTAAGCATCTCTTATTATTTCTTCCATAGCTTTCCATGAGGCAATGGGTATTTTCCCTTCCTTCACTCTCTCATCTTGGATGAACTTCCACCAAGTGAGAGATGATCCTCTTAATCTTTCTTTAGTAACCTTCACCTTTTGAGCCTCTATGATTCCATCACTCTCAAAATGGTTCTCTAGTCCTTCTATCCAATCAAGGACTACCTCTAGTTCCATTTTACCATTGGAAATGGGAACTCCTTCCAACGCTTTACCACTCATAGCCTTTAGAAATTTTAGAAATGGTTCCTCTTGAAGGACAGGGTTAGCTTCAAGTACTTCATATTCAAGGGAAATCTCTTTGGCTTTCCCTTCCATTCTATCCTTTACTTCATCTTCCTTCACATCAACTTCATCCACTTTTTTCTCTAATTGAGAAAGCCTATCTCGCAGTAATCTATTCTCCTCCTCTTGTTCATCTACCGTCTTTTCTAATTCAGAATTATTAACCATTGTTTACTCTCCAATGGATTCCTCTAGTTGTAACATTAACCACAAGCTTGATCCAAAGAGGCTCTGATACCAATCTGATAGAACTAACCTTGATAGTGTACTTACACAATGCTTCTAGACTAGTTTTTATCTTTCTAGTAAACTTAGGATCCCAATATCTCCTTAGGACCTCTCTCTAGTCTCTAGTTAATGGACCTTAGACCACACCTATCTCTTCTTTAGGAGTCTTTGATTTTGTGTTTCACTCTAAGGGACAACTATCTCATAGTTTTGTCTCAATGCTCTCTATGGCTTGAAGCATTCCAATGCTAAATTTTTTTCATATTAGATCTTTTTCTAAGTGTAAAAGAGATAATATGTAAGGGAATAGGTTCTTCCATTACATTTTTCACTTAGAGAATCTATATTCATGTGATTGAGTTTTTTTTTTGAATCCATTTTCATGTGATTGAGTTTTTGTTTTAATCTATGGTATCTTATGTATAATAAAGGAATGAAATAATCAAGATAAACACTAATGTTGAATGTGATCAATATTAGATTATGGATTGATATTTTTTTTAGTTCCACTAATTTATGGGGAGGAAAGGTAATTCATTTAGTGGTAAGTTTAATGGCATTCCAACTATTTAGTAAGAGATTGAAAGCTTAAACAAACTAGCTTATAAATTTAAGACATAAATCTTTTAGATATATTAATGTTGTATGTTATATATAAATATTTTTCAAACCCATATTTCCCTCACACTAATTTGGTTCCTCCAAAACTATTTTCTAAAATTATCCCATCCCCTATCACTCCATCATCCACCTTGCCCATGGCCTTAAAATAGTAATATTAATTGGAAAACTATCGTCTATTTTTCAACATAACAAAAATGTCCTCTCAAAATATTCTTCTCACCAACTTCAAAGCACCAATTCACCATTATCCAAAAATTAAATAGTGGTTTGAAAATCATCACATCTCTCATTTAATCATCTCTCTTCGAATTACATTCATTTTTCCTTAGCATGTTGTTTTCAAGATATTTCTACTTAGGACTATGACATTAGTGCAGGTATTATAGATACCATTGTGAACTTATTTGATCACAAGAATAGCCCCTTCTTATTATATTCATCATCGTAACTCATGATCAAAACTCCTTGGGTGAAACATATTTACAAGGAGTGTGAAATAGGATGAGTGCTAAATGAAAGTTTTATTCTGGTCACCTGGAAGGCTAAGTGGTAGGCTTTGATCAGCAAGGTAATTCTAACTATCATGGTACTACGGGGAGTTGGGACCAACAAGATCAAATAGAAGCTTGAAGTCAAAGGGTTTGGTATACAAGAACTAATAGTATCTTGACTAGGAATTCACAACATTGGCTATTGTGTGGTATATCAAAATTTGACCATTTGGTGGACAGAAAGTTGTGTGTTTTAGACATGTTTGAGTTAATGACCTCATCAGTAAATTATATTATTATTATTTTAATAGAATTTTAGTTTTTCATTTATTTGATTTTCTTTGTGTTTCTTATAAAGTTGGATATGACAATTAGGGTCTTTTGAAGGGTAACTTTATTTTATTAATTTTTTAAATGTCGATACACAATGGAATTGTATATGGAATTACTTTCTAATTAAATATATGAAACTTCTTGACATGCCATAAAAATATATTTGATGTGGTTTTAAGGGTATCTTATATTCCACTATATTTATTAAATTTGGGCATTTAAAAGTGTGAGGGAAAGAGTACCATTGTGATTGGTTGATAAAAAGGGTACTGTTAAAGATCTTCAAACTCGTATATTTTTCTTTAATTAGCTTCCCTACTATGTAACACTTATAATATGTCTTTCATCTTGTACCACAATTGGTCAAAGAGGGTCTCAAGAGGTGGTCTAGTAGCTCAGCATAGAACAGAAGTGAATGGTCATGAGTGTTGATAATAGGGTTGAAGGGAATTTAGTAGTGATGATTAAGGTTGATAACTTGGATAGGTTAGAGTGGGTTTATATATATTCAAGCAATATAGAATGTATGAAAAGCTCATGGATTGTGTTGATATATCTTCTTAAGGGATTTATATAGGAGGATGTGATTTAATGAGGCCTTTAACATGTCTATATAATCATTGTGAAGAATTTGATGGTGGGGGAATCTATTGGTCAAATTTCACAAATATGGTTTTGATTTGTAGAGCTTTAAATAGGATATTTTTTTATTGTCTTTTACAATGAATATAATGGTATTTTTTATTGACGATGATGATATGTGTGTCATTTGAATCTTAGGTTGGATGAGACAGACAAATTTTTTTGAGGAGATTTATATTATGACATGTGAGGAGGAAGTGCTTATGATACATTATGTCCTAGTTTTTGGGCCATGGCATAGTAATCAGGTGGTCAAAGGGGAGATTCCCCAAAGTTTTTTTGAAGGAAACTAATGTTATTTCTTTTTGATAAATGATGTTACTCATGAATAATGTCTTTTCCTTTCCATTTATAAATATCATTATAGGGAATATCTTACTCAGTTGTCACTATGTAACAAAACATTTCCATACCTATTGATATGAGTTTTATTCCACTATAACATGCAGAACTAAGTACTCAATATTCTGAATGGATTACCAAATGCATACCCTTTGCTTGAGGCTGGTGGGATGGAGCCTTGGGATGTTGACCTTCTTGGTTGGGGCTTCAATAATGGAGGTGAGTTCTTTGTTTTTTTAGTTCTTATTCTATCATAGGTGTGAATGTTTAGGTTCATGTGGATTTGTTGTCTTCACATTTATGAATCTATATAAAGTTGTGATATTGTTTTCTTTCTTTCTATTGATTGAGGTTTTCATTCATCTTTAGAGGTGTAAAGTTGTTTTCCATGCATTCAAGGTCTGGATCTGATTTCTCTTCTATTTGATTAGAAGGAGTCAAATCATATAATGTGGCTACAAAACAGGAACACCATTACAAGGTAATTATTCCAAAAAATATTCAAATTATTTAGTTTGTATAAGTTTTCTTTTCTAGACTAGGTATTTGTAGCAATATATATACACATGTATATTGAATTTAATGTCTATTTGACTTGTACTTTGCATATGTCCACTCATCTAATCATATAATTTGAGTAGTTTAATTGGAGAATATAGGATACAAGTAAACTGTAAATGAAATAAATTCTAAAGATAAATTGGGTTTTAAATCTTATTCCTAGAATTAGTTCCTCTGAACTGAGATGGTTATGTCAAATGATTGCATTTTTATGTTGTTTCTTATTAGGTAAGAAAATCTGAAAAAATGAAAAAAACTAAAATCAAGATACAATGATATGGAACTGTTATAGTTTGAAGAATATTTCTATACTAAAGACTAATTTCTTGTTTATCTCAATACAGGTTCAACAAAGAATGAGAGACACTAACATAATCGAAGGTCAAAGTACCAACTCTACATGTGAGACACTAACCTCATCAAAATACAAGAGATAAGAAATGTACACCATAAAAAGACTAAAAATTGAACCCTAAAATCAATTGAAGCAATATTAGATGCCCCAATAACAGGAAGACAAGGAGATATACAAATGAACATCCTTCAAGTATGAATTTGAGCATTGGATTACCAAAGACAGGAAGAGATAAATACAAATGAACAGTGTATCTCTATTCTTGTCTTTAGGGAATCCAAAGCTTCAAGTCATAATTGAAACCATTAGATCGGTTGGCAACTTCACTATTTTTTCCTCAACAACATTTCTAGAAGAAGGCATCTGTGAGTGGTTTGGCTATATTTGAAACCAGGTAATGTTACTAAATTAAGTTTATATTCTTGGAATTTGGTTGTTGATAGTGGGAATTGTAACCATGAGTATGGAAATGAATAGTTAATGTATATAAGGACATTCGAGGAGTGGATATAGGTATGTTTTTAAGGGCACTACTCACTTTTTCTCTTCTGAGTCTAGATGAATTTTATCTTCAAAGTTCTACCTTTTCTACCTCCATCATATTTGAATGAAACATGTCTTTTATAAATTAACAATGTTTGATACGTTGTATTTCAAGATGAATCTAATTATTGAAATTGCATAAGAGTTATTAATATTGCTCGATGAAATTTATCAATTATTTTGTACTTTTATATGGCACTAACTATGCATTCTTCATTATTTTTCTTTAGGGGTAGCAATGGGATCAGGGTGGCGGTCTCATGTTTCTTTCATAATAGGTGTTAATATGTGATTCTTCCCAAAACAACATTGAATTCCCATCATTTATATCCTAGGTAAGATAATATATGATCACTGATCTACACTTTTGCATAAAATTCTCAGCTTTTGAACAATGAGGGGTATTGTTCGTCACCTAAATGCAAGAGGGATCATTCCATTTTAGATACTCTATGTGAAGAATCCTTTCTCATTTCATGTGAGGTTCTTTTTTCATCCTTGATATAAGTTTTTCTCCTAATGCTTTTTTTTAATGATTTGATTCCTAATGGCCATAACCACGTCTTTTTTAATTTCTATACACCTCCCAAGTAATGAGATCCACCTTGTCTTTATCCTTTGTGCCCTGCCAAAGGAATTTTATCATATTTTGATTTAGGTTTTGGTTAACCCCCACTAGTAAAGAGAGAAATGACAATAGATAAATGTAATAATATGTAATAATAAATATGTAAATAGAAAATGAGGATATAAATAGTTTAGTTATTCTATAAGGGGTTTGGTTAATTTATATGTTTTTGATATTAGAAGAAAAAAAACTAGGGTTTTGTCCCATTACTACAACTAGCCCAAAAGGCTAACAGTTCAAAAATTTCAGAAGCACCGTAATAGCACATTAACAACACATTAACAATATCAAAAACAACTACGAACAAAATAGAGAGAAAACCTCATGACAAAAATTGATCTTACCATCTAATCTAAGAAAGATAATATTAGTCTTGTAACCGAACTTATCATCTAAGCTAATAAAAATACTAATGGTCTTATGAGTAGCCCATATAGGGTCATACCTAACTGACAATATCCATCTGCTAATAGTCTTAAAAAAACAACATAAAAATATAGATAATAAACATCATGCCATTATAGTCATGATGATGATCATGATGGTCATGAATATAATTTTTTTTTAAATAAAACCTCTCGTCATTTTTTTGACCTTTGTCACAGTAAAAAATGATGATAATTCTATATAAATGACGAATACATCGATGAAAATTTGTCAATTCTCATAATTTCTGACTGTATCGAAGGTCAAAAAAATGACAAACTATGAAAAGGGCTTAGGGTGAAGGGCGCACACAACATCTCTCGCAAAGTCCTTTTTTGGACCTTTTTTCTGACCTTCTTGTCATCGGTTTTATGACGAATATGTCATTCATGGAAAGTTTCACCAAAAAAACTTCCACCCAATATTTGGTCAATTGATCTACATTTGCAAGTCGCAATATCGACCTATGATCATTGAAAATTGGGCAAAATTTTATTAGTATCGATAAAATGATGGAGGGAAGGAATATATTTTATAGGATAATCTATAAGCTAGCAATCTTCCCAAAATTTAATTCTCCTACCATTACCCAAATACCACTTAGCTCCCTTGAAATTTGTCTCCTAATTAGCTTGCTGGATACAATTCCAAATAAAGGATCCCTACACCTTCACATCATACATCATAAAATTTGATATATGAGGGAATGTGTAGAGATATTTATTGTGGTAATATCATTCCACTTTTTTTACCTGCCAAAGATCCTCCAAATTTTCTTTTCCAGTAAAGCTTGATTGGTAATCTTAAGGGGTAGAGACCCAAGCCTCCCCACTTCTTCGAAGTGCACACCTTGTCTGGGGAAACTAAAGCCAATCTCTTTCTTTCTTCCACCCTTGTCCAAAGAAATTTTCTCTGAATCTTCTCAATTATGTCTGCAAATTTACCAGGGATTTTAAATGGACTAAGGGCATAGATAGAGAGACTTTGCAAAGAGGCTTTCAGGAGTTGGAGTTTACTAGCTTGGCTTAACAGATCTCCCTTCTAGCTAGCTAATTTCCTATTGAATATGTACATAATACCCACCCAAATAGATTCGGGAGGTCTTAAGCCCAAAAGTAGACCATTGTAAATGGCAAGAAAAGCACCAATATCGCAAGCAACAATTCTGGAAATTCTATTTTGTCTTTCTAGCAGTATGTTAATAAAAAACAAAGAGCTCTTATTCCAATTAACAATTTGACCAGTAGCCTGATAATAATTAGAAAGCTCATATTTAATCAATCAATTCTAGCCTCCTGGATGGTCGAATTTCCCATGATAGCAGTGTCATAAACAAATTTCTCATAGGAGAACGACCTAGAAGCAAAGGGAGGAAGGAGAACCTTGATGGATCCTTCAATCGCCAGTCTCTGAAAGTAGAGACAAAGACACTTTTCTAGAATAGCAAAGAGAATAGGGGACAAGGGATCACCTTGACAGAGCCCCCTGGAAGTCTTGAAGAATCTCAAAGAAGAGGCATTGACAATAGCCACAGCCATAGAAGTAATAATGAGTTGTAAAACCAGGTAGAAGAATTTATCACAAAAACCAAAGGATCAAAGAACCTTCATCAAAAAATGTCTATCAACCTGGTGATAGGCCTTTGAGAGATCAAGTTTCAATAGAAAACCATAGTTGTTAGAGGAGTGAGTAGAGTGAATGACCTCGTGCACCTTCCTTATGAAATCAAGAATTTTCCTTCTAGGGAAAAAACCAATCTACTGGGGAGAGATAATATTGGTGAGAATAGCCAGTAGAGTGAGGGTGACAACCTTGGAAATTTTTTTTTACATTGAATTACATAAACTGATCGGCCTAAAGGAATCCACAGAATCTACACTAGGTTTTTTGGGAATCAAGAAAATGAAGGTAGCATCAATTTCTTTAAGCATAGTTCTTGACCCAAAGAATTATTTCATATAATTATAGATTTGTAAGCCCACGATGTGCCAAAATTAATGGAAAAAGAACAAAAGAAACCAATCGAGGCTCGGGGACTTATCACCCTCGAAGGAGAAAACAACAAGATTGATTTCCTCCGAGGAGGGGATAGCAATCAAATTATTATTGGTAACATCATCTAGGATGGAGGGGATAGCATCAACAAGAAAGGCTTGGTTTTTCAAGGAAAGTGTATTATCTTTAGGGGTAAAAGTATGAAGTTGTGTCAAACTTGAGGATAATTTTTGTAGTTTCAGCTGAAATGTTTTCAGCCGAAATAGTTTTGGCTAGAATTTTTTTGGCCATACATACGTGGTGCAAACATGGCATTGATGTAGAAAATGAGTTCTAGCTAAAACATGTTTGGCTAGACTAGTTCCATCCAAAAATTCATGAGTAAATATAAGCCAACTATGTTCTGTCGATGAAGAATTAGCGCATATTTATATAGGGGGTTTTGACTGAAACTAGTTTGGCCTAATGAGTTTCAGCCAAACCAGTTCCGGCCAAAACTACCTATGTGGAATCCTATGTGGCAGCCAAATAGGCAAAAATTTCAAAATTACAGAGCTTCTCACTTATACAGTTGATTTCTCCATCAAAATTCAACTTGTTTTAAAATCTAAAAATACCCTTTTGTAGAGCTGAGAGTGTAGATTATGGTCATATATTTTTTCATAGTGTTTTTATAACATAATATTTATTATAAGTTGAAAAAAAATCCATCCCCACCGCAGTTTTTACCTTCTAATAGGGGTTTTCTACGTTACCATATCTTGTGTTATGTGTCATTACATTTCATTAATGCTTCTATGAATGTTTACATGTTTATTAAGCTTATGAGTTGATATAACTTACACAATGATAGTATAGAATAGACAATTGGTAATACAACGGATTACTAAATGGATTAAGGTTAAAGAGATAAGAGTTTGAGAGGTACTGACTCACCCCTCCCCTCTCAATACATACTTCCCATTATTTCAAACACTTGTTCCAGTACAGGCTCTATGAATGTATCAGTATTAGCCTTATTATTTATATTTATTGGTTATATATTTTTTTCCTTGGTGGCCATAACATCTTCATCTTCTCACATCTCATCTTCTTGATACTTTTCAGTGATATCTTCAATATGAAATTCATCGGTGTCAATTGTCAAATCAATAGGATCAGTCTTTCCTTGATCATCTTTCATAATTTGATTAGTTTGATTATCCTTTTCTTATTGTGCGTGTGATTTAGTTACATTGATGTTAAAATTTTCTCTCCTTTTGTCATTGGTTTCTAACTATACTAAATCTGATTCTCCTATCATAATCCTTAAAGATCTTCCTTTTACAAGGAATCATTTGGAATATTTCTTTATTGTCTGTTCAATTTTGGCTATAGATAATTTTGGTACATTCGTTACTAGAGATCTTTCTCTCATTTTTTATGTTTCTTGATAGTGTCTATAATGGGATGTAAAATCACAATGTCTATAAATAGGAAAATGTAATGAGATGTAAAATTTAGATCGTATTTGTAGTGAGAATAAGGTTTTAATTATGAGTTGTATAAATGACAATATAGAACAACTTAGACAAGGAAGGAAGCTTTTGTTTTGTTAAGGGTGTAAACAGTTTGGGGTTGTAATATAGGGTCGGTGTTGGCCATTATGAAGGTTGCATATATAATTTATGCAAGGCCAAAGTGAGCAATTTTGAATGTAATAGTGAGATTTTGAGATAAAAATACAAATCTCAAAATCTAGGTTTTCAATTATTAATAAAAAAACTATAGTACAAGTAATTTAAAGAATCCACGACTAACACTTTAGAATCTCTTATAGTAAAAAAATATTTAAATTACTTAATTTTTCATTATTTGGTATCTCATTTAGAGAAAATAATTACTAACCATTTACTTTAGTAAGGATCATGATATTTTTGCACGAAATGGCCCCAAACATCACACAATAATCTTTTTTACATCCTTATTAGAGGTCATCTAGTGAAAAGGTTTCATTTTTATAACATTTAAATAAAGGAACATCCTTCCATTGCAATTAGTTGAGATATGTTTCACTATTTCATTATAAATCAAGTTAATTATTTAGAATGGATATATTCTTACACCCAAGTTTCAAAAAATTATAACTAAATTTTTGTATCCATATTAGTTAGAAATTTATTAAAAAGATTATTCATTAAAATTGGAACCATTCTAGTGTCATTAGGAAAAATGTGGGTTCGTATTATCATGGTGGACTTAATGGGAAGTAGTACTGAGAGGGAAAGGGTGAATCAGTACCTCTAAAACTTTTAACACTTTACTCAATTTATCATTAATGATCATTCAATTTCGATTTACCAACCATTACTGTTATTCTTTTTTATGCATATATTGTTTATTCACAATCTTTAATAGTTTTCAATCATTCATAGAAACATTCATGAAATTGACAAACACATAAAACAAGATATGGTATCACAGAAAACTCTTGTTAGGAAGTAAAAACTACGGTGTGGATGGCACCCACAAAACTTCACTATCTGCATAATGGAAGGGAGTCGGTTAAGGCTTACAATTTGATCACTTCTAATGATCTACCCTATTAAGAGTATTAGGGTGGAGACCTATTAAGATCTACTTTGTTAAGAGCTTTAGCAACACTGATTTAAGCATGCACTCAGTTATGAGATTTACAATAGGATGGTTAAGCCCACCTTTCTTGAATGGATTTTATTAATGTACTACACTTGTTACAATGAGTACAAATGTTGACCTGACTATATGAAATCTACTATTTCTAATTTACTACAATTCTCAATGGATTGAGAACCTATTTATATAAGTATTTGACCTATCTTGGAATTCATGATTTACAATGTTAACTCTCAAATCCAAGGTTTACAACTTAACCTTGATCTTTACTTTGTATGTTTTAAAATAGTAAAATGAATTAAAAAAATAAATATTACATTGCTTCCTCTGCACATAATGGATTTCAAATAAAATCAAGAAGTTATAAATACAACTTCAGTGATTTATCTGACGTGTAAAGTCAGATCCACTTTTTGCAGGATGTAACTGACTGTTAGTTCTTAGTTGTTAGTTTCAACTTGCAGTTTGTCGGTGTTGCTTGACTAAACTATTTGTTGGGTTCCCTATATCTATCAGGTTCCTCTCTTTTCTATACTTTCAGGTAGCACTGTTGTTACTCATTAGGTATCGTTTGCCTTTTTGTCATTTGGTAACACGTAATAGTGTTTGTCGGGTAACCTTGGCATCAGATAGTACTATGCCCTGTCTGACGGTGTATAGTAAATTGATGGTGCAGATCATGTTTTCTTCTAAGTATACTAATGGAAAAATATAATGCCTTCAATCTCCCCCTTTGACACTAGTATCAAAAAAATGATATGTGCATAATACTAAAATTATTACACCATGTTTATATCCTTGTCATAATATGACTCCCCCTTACTGTGTGCATCACTATAGTGTATGTTTATGTACATGTATACTATTTATTCTTTGAGTGTACATTATTTCCCCTTTCTTCCACTATACATATGATTTCCTCCTTTAACGGAGATGATGTAACTATCAAATTCCCCCTTTCTTTGATACTGATGACAAAAATGTACAACTTACAATATGCAAAAATTGTGACAAAAATGTGTAACTTATAATGTGTCATAGACATTAGAATGGGTAACTTTGATATCTTCCATTAGTTTCTCCCAAGGTTCTTTCAACTGAACTAGGGCCATGTGTAGTAGTTCTAGTCCAACGTGCATATCATAAATGTTGTCTAGTACAAACATTTTAGGGGTGGCAATTAGAGTAATTGCCTATGTCATATTTTGTTGCAGGAGTGTAAGTGTCAGTAAGAGCTTAACTTGTAGCTTATTGAACTCATCTTTGTATTTCATCTCTACAAACTGAATGTCCTGTCTCTATTTCCTAGCCTGTATGATCTGTTGAATGTGCAATTTAAGTGATTCTTCGGTGGTGGCTAGATTTTGTGCACTGGACTGAAGATCAACATCTATTTTTTCTATCTTGTCAATATACTCCTTAGTGATTTGATCTAAAGTGCACAATTTCTTGATTAAGGTAACAACTTCTGATAAAATTGGATCAATTCTACTTATCAACTCAGATAGCTTGACCTTCTTCGGTGCAACTTCTTGGCTTATCTTTTCTGTGAGCTTGAATTCATACTTTTGTTCAAGTCTCTCTTCCATTGTCTTCTTAGCATTTGTATTCGTAGATGTTATTGCATCTGTGAGTGTGATGAGTTGATCAATGATTGGATTTTTTTGATCAATATTTATGTCTGGTGCAATTTATTTAAGTATATTTCTTCTACTTCTAGTACCTTGGCCTCTTTTTCCACTCTTTTTAGATTGTCTTGAATAACCTTTCTCTCACATAGCTTTGCATACTTTGTCAGTGCTATTGGATCCAATTTTCTTGGATCACAAACTGTAATCTCAATGGTTTCATCGAGAGTTATTAGATTTTTATTCTTTCCTTTCTTCTTCTTTGAGATTTAAGGGGATGCAGATGTATGAACTACCATAGCTAGTTTATGTGTTCGCTCTGAATTGCTTGGGGAAGGTTTTGTTGTTGAAGAATCTTGTGTTTTCTACTCTATGGGCACCTATCAGTTATGTGAAGACGTCTCTTCATTAACCTTGGGTTTTTCTGTAGAATGTGCTCCAGTTTTATTTTCAATCGCATCCTTCTTTTCTTCTTCACCTTTCTCTGAAGGCTTGTCCCCTGTTTCCTTTTGAGTGCTTTCCTTATTTTGACCAGTAGATGCATTCTTATGATCATCAGTTGCAAATTTCTCTGTAGTAGTATCTTTTTTCCCTTTGGCTTCTTCATCACCCTTGCCTTTTGGTGTGCTTGTTTCTTTCTCATTTGATCCCTCATTACCCTCTAGTATGTTTATTGCCTTCATTAGGATAGGCATGTTACTTTGAGTTGCTGCTTGGGATTTGTCAACATTGATATCCTACTCATTGGTTAGTGCCTTGTCAGCAGTGACATCCTCATCCTTTTGTATATTTTGTGTAGGTTCTTGCACAAGTGGATGCAAGATTGTTTTGTCCTGCATTTCCTCATCAGCAATGTCAACTATCTTTCCATCTGATGTCTTCATTATTTGATGGCTTTGTTGATCCTTGAGTGTAATAAATATCACATCATCATTCTTCTTGGGGTCATTGTGGGAATCATAGTGAGTGATGTCTTGGATATTATCATCCATGCCTATATCTAAGTTGATAGGCTCATCATCAATTTCGTGATTGTCCATAGCAATATGCTAAGGACTTGCATTATCTATCTCCTCCTCTCTGTGAGGTGTGTTTGTGAGAAGTAATTGCTTCTCAACACTGGTTCACTCTGCCAGTAGATCTAGGAGATGTCTCCATTTAGTCTTTGTCATTGAATCCAATTCTATAAACTTGCTTTCTAGTACTTTGTAAGCCCTTATTTTGGCTACAAATTTACTTGAGTGTTTCTTTAGTACTTCTTGTATTTCTTCAAATTTGGATTCATGAGGCATTAGTCTTACAAGAACTCTTTCTCTTGCTTCTCTTTCTATTTTCATGGCATATGACCACTGTTGGTATATCCTTTTACCTAGATTTTTAGGTATTTGATTCACAAATTCAGCTGGGGCATATTTGTTTTTAATCATTCATTTTATGAATGCTTCCTGTATCTTATTCTAATCCTCTAGATTCAGTGTATCCCACTACTTGATCTTTTTATCAGTCATTGTGCCATGGGTAGCAATAGATTTGGCAGCTTTATCTACCATTTGTTTTGTGAATTTCTTCTTTACTACATCTTGTTCATCATCTTTGGTGTCATCAAAGTCAGCTTGTGTCCTGACAACCTTTTTTCTTTCTTTTCTTTGGTGGTGTGGTTTTGATAGGTCGTTGTCTTGTTCTTTTTGCTAGCTTCTTTCTTATATAGGTCCTTACTTGACCTTTCTTAAGTGGTGTTGTATCGGTTGCAGTAGTCTAACTTATTTTTCTTCACTTCTTTGTAGGAGGTGGAGATGGAGGTTCATCAAATTTAGTTGCCTCTGTATCTGATTTCCTTTCTTCTAGTTCTTCACCGATCTTTCCCTATTCATCAGTTTCCTCATGTTGATTCTGATCTTTCTCTTCAGTAACCGAAAGAATCTTCTTGAGATTCTTGACCATTTTATCTTTCTTGTTTATAGTCTTCTTGACTTCTAAGCCATGTTTTATATTAGATTTGGCCTCCTCATATGTACCAAACCTTGGTTGTTTCTTATGAATGGGCTCATTGAATAGTGCCTCAATTGCACTTGTAGGTAGATCAATATTGATCTCATAGTCTAATGATGATAACCAAGTTGGTCTTGGTACAACGAGTTTGATGTGTGTGAATTCTGTGTCTTCCATGAAACATATTTCATCTTTGTGATTTTCAACTAGTTGCTCAGGAATCCTAGTTCTTTCCATCATCTTTTCCTTGAACTCAAGGAAGTATGCAGACATTAAAAACTCAAATTTGTCTCCTAGTGACTTAATCAATTCACTAATTTGTTGGGTTACTGGCTTGGTAGAGTCCTATGCAACTTTTCCTACTGAAGGAAAGTATTCTTGAAAATAGAAAAGTATACACATAATAAGTGATCCAAAATTACATGTGTTTCTCTTTGAAGACTTGATTTTGATCATATTCTTATCTTATTGTTTCAGTAGGGTCTCACATAGATCCATTTGAATTCCTTTTATTACAATCTTGTAAGATGTGCTTACTGGTGTTGTAGAAATGTTGTTCATTCTGCTAGCCTAAATTTTTTTGTAACCAATAACACATGCACCAAATTTAAACTCTTTGTCAGTGATAGTGTTTACTTTGAGACCTTTGTTGTCTCCTTATGCATTGGTGAGTTTTGTAACTTCTTTCATGGATGGATATTTATGTGCCCTATGCTTGTCAACTATCAGATAACCAGTGACAGTGTGAAGAACATCCTTTGTTATTTGCTTGGGTTGGTCTAGCCATAGTTTGTTGTCATGCATTCTGCTAAAGACTATCTTAATCCATCCTGTCTTGAATTCCTTTTGGAAATGTAGGGCATTGGTTAGCCCTTTGAACTCCAAGTGTTTATTTTCTTCTTTAAGTTTTCCTTTGGCATCACAGAGCTTATTATAAGCTTCATGCATTTCTAAATCACCTATCTCTACAATCTTGTAGTGAATATAAGACCTAATGTCTTCTATGAGCAAAACCCTATGCTGGATTTTTGAAAATATGTCGGCTTCATCGGGTTTTCATGCAATCTCTGGATATATCTTGTATTTAGGTTCTACACATGTGTTGTTCTTGATTAATTTCACCACATTATTATTTTCATTCTTCAACTTAGCAGTTCTTGATGTAGTTGGCATTGGTTTCCAAGTACTTAGGATTTTCTTTAAATTAGGGCTTTTCTCAACAAAATAGTAACATAAATCTTTTGATGTCTTTGGTACTTACTTTGATTCACAATGGTGATGAGGAATATGTTCTTTGTATGCTCAATTGATTTGTAGACACTTATGCTTTCTATTCTTGAATCACTTTGATGTCGCTCTCCTTTCTCTTCAAATCGCGGGTGAAAAATGAAGTTGTCCCGTCGACTACTTATAAAATTTTTGACCTAAGTCTTTGTAATAAATTCTCAACAACTCGTCGGGACATGAAGATGGGTTTCGTCAGGAGGATATTTCAAATCATCGTCAGTGAAGTCATGTTTCTTTGGTTAGTTGTTAACCATTTGATTTTACTGACGGATATCAGTATTCTATCACGAGCACTTCTGAAGTTTGCTTTCTTAATGATGGTCGTCAGGTTACACTGATAGTTTATCATTTTTACTAGTTGACCGACAATTTCTGGTAAGTGTGAATAACTCATTATTGTGTTTACCGATGATTTTTGGTAGGTGTTTACCAACGATGTTGCTTTCTTAGATTAGTAACAAGTAAAGTAGTATGTATCTTTGATTCATGCAGATTTTGACTATCTAATAATTTATATAATGGAACTAATGCAAAATATAACTTGGTATAGTGCAGTTCCATACTTACTTGTTCAACTCAAATGGGGTTAGTGGTGTCACCGGATCCATTGGATGGGGTGTCACCATTTGCATTGCTTGGTCTAGCTTCATCATTGGTTAAATATTTTATCCACATTTTGTCTCTTTCCTTCCAAATATCTTCAATGGTGTTACCATTGGGATATGTGTTTGTTTTTGTCAATTTGTCTTTGCAATCTTTCTTGAGATGACCAACTTTATGATAGTGTAAGCATGCCATCCTAGGGTTTGACTAGCCTCTAGACCTTTTGGTCCATGCTCTCTTGTAGTTTGCAATGATGTGACCATATCTACCACATGTTGTATAGTTTGTCCAAGTGTTGTAATCCCATACATATTGATTACCGATTCTCTTTGGCTGATAAGGAACTTATTTGCCTTTTGGCTTCCATGCTTTCATTTTATTTTTCCAGCATTCTTCAGATGTGTGCCCATTCATCTTGCATGTAGGACAATATTTGTGCATGTAGGTTTCCTTCTTTGGCTTTTCTATCTTGCTCTTGAATTCATAAGCCTTATGTCCTTTCTTGTTACATTTATAACAGAATCCTATGAATGAAGATGTAGATGTAGATTTAGGAATACCTTTCATTTTACCTCTACATGTATTTGATGTGTTCCATTTCTTCCCACAGTGCTTGCATGTTTGCTTCCTTGGTCTTGGAATTTTGTAGACATTCTTTGGATTAGATGATTCTCCATTTTCAGTAAAGCCTATACCGCTATTGTTGTTGACTCTTCATTGTCCTTCAAGAAAATCATCCATTCTTTTATTTCTTTCTTCAGCCTTTCTGATAATCTCATTATGTTGTTGCTGAATTCTAACCTCATACTTTAGCTTTTCATTTTCTTCTCTAAGTTCACCGATAATCTGTATTCTCTCAATGAGTTCCACATTTATTCTCTTTTCTTCTTGACTCATAAGGATAATCTGATTTGTGAGATCATGGCGATGCTCAACATGTCTTTGAATTTCCATTTCCTTTTCCTATAGTTTCTCTGAGATCTTCCTTCTATCTTCAATAACAAGTGTTCTTTCTATTTTATCTTGTCTGGCAAAACTCATCACATCAATCATTCTTACCATCTAGGTCTCTTGACCGATTTGTAGCATCTTTATTTTCTCTATCAGATGTAGGTTGATCTCCTTTAGATTTGTGATGTTCTCTTCTGATGTATTTGATATATTACTTGCATTTGATCTTGAAGATTTAAAGAAATCTGGAATCTCTTCTTCCTGATAGTCTTTTTCATTGTTCCTGGTAGCCATACATTTTCTTTCATCCAACAGCTCTCTCATCTTGATTCTTGCTTCTTTATACTATTCATAGAACATCTGTATCTCAAGCATTTTGTTCTCAATATTCTTATCAAGTTTGTACTTCTCCATTGTATGATCTTTTCTCTTAAGCCTTTAAGATTTTGAAGAAGATACTTAGCTCTGATACCAATTGTTGGACTTAATAGAAAGTAGTATTGAGAGGGGAGGGGTGAATCAGCACCTCTAAAACTTTTAACACTTTACTCAATTTATCATTAATGATCATTCAATTCTGATTTACCAACCATTACCGTTATTCTTTCTTATGCATATATTGTTTGTTCACAATCTTTAATAGTTTTCAATCATTCATAGAAACAATCATGAAATTGAAAAACACATAACACAAAATATGGTATCACAGAAAACTCCTGTTAGGAAGTAAAAATTGCGGTGGGGATGGCACCCATAAAACTTCACTATTTGCAGAATGGAAGGGAGTAGGTTAAGGCTTATAATTTTATCACTTCTGATGATCTACCCTGTTAAGAGTATTAAGGTGGAGAATTGTTAAGAACTACTATGTTAAGAGAGTTAGCGACACTGATTTGAGTGTACACTCATTTATGAGGTTTACAATAGGATGGTAAAGCCCACCTTTCTTGAAAGGATTTCATTAGTGTACTACACTTGTTAGAATGACTACAAATGTTGACCTGACTGTATGCAATCTACTATTGTTGATTTAAAGATCCATTGAATCCTTTACAATAATAATATCACCTTGAGTGATTGATGAATACCTTTTCTCTACTTGTCGGTAGCCTCTGTTATGTTCTATAAAACTGATTTGAATCTGTTTGTGTTCTACTGCATGAATTCTTTGTTTGGTCTTTAGTTGCTTTGTGTGGCTAGTATCTTCATTGAACAACTACAATTCTCAATGGATTGAGCACCTATTTATACAAGTATTTGACCTATCTTAGAATTCATGATTTCAATGTTAACTCTCAGATCCAAGGTTTACAACTTGACCTTGATCTTTAGTTTGTATGTTTTAAAATAGTAAAATGAATTAAAACAATAAAGATTACATTGTTTCCTCCGCACATAATGGATTTAAAAGTAAATCAAGAAGTTATAAATACAACTTCAGTGATTTATCTGACGTGGAAAGTCACATCCACTTTTTGCGGGATGTAACTGACTGGTAGTTTTTGGTTGTCAGTTTGAACTTGCAGTCTGTTGGCATTCCTTGACTGAACTATTCATCGCGTTCCCTGTATCTGTCGATTTCCTCTCTTTGTTGTATTGTCAAGTAGCACTGTTGTTGGTTTTCAGGTATCGTTTGCCTTTTTATCACCGGGTAACACGTAACAGTGTTTGTCGGGTAACCTTGGCATCAGATAGTATTGTTCCCTATCTGTTGGTGTATAGTAAACCAATGGTGCAGATCATGTTTTCTTTTAAGTATACTAATGGAAAAATATAATACCTTCATATCATTCTAGTTAAACCTCTTAAATGTCAATAATTTTCTATTTTTTTAATATCCTCAATCTAATCTTAAATAAGAATCTCATAAAATTAGTGCTAAAATAATACGCAACATAGAAATATCTCAATTGTCTATAAAATCCACTTGGGATAATTCATACTTTTAATTCTTATGTTTGTTCTCATTTAAAAATATGGATTTAAATTTTTATTCTCCATGTTTATTTTCTCAAACATTAAGAAATACTTTCCTGATCTAATGCATGCATTAAAGAAGGGCATGCGAGCAAAGAAATTTAGGAGAGGGTATGATACATTAAACTACTTAGAGATCCATTTCCAATAGACTTATCTCATGAGGAATGCAATAATAAAATACATAAAGTGTAAAATAAATTCATTAAAAAATATTAAAAAAATTAATAATTGTCCATAACATACCAAATCATTCTACACTAAAAATATTGCACAAACTACTAAGAAAGATTTATAATACTAATGTGATGCCTTTTTCGAAGGACTTACATGATGTAGAGCATCTACAAATCACATAAATTATTCTGCATCTCTAGTCAACAAAATAGTCCTCTAATCTCTTATTAATTATTAATTTATGTTGAATTTTGTAAACATTGTCCTCGTATCTAACTATTCATTTCATACATGAGTGAATAAGACATGCCAATTTGTAGATCATGCTCCTTGGTTTGATCATATTATAAATAGCATATTCAATAAGAATTATGAATCCCTCCAATAATATCATAGTGTGAAAAAAATTTATTTCCCTCCAATAATATCATAATGTGCAAAATAATTATTTATTTTTCTAAATAAGGCTCAAATAGTCTAATATTGAAAAATGGTAAATGGTGTAAATGAAAAAAATGCTTTCATACCAATATAAATATTCTAGACCATCATCTCTCCAATTTGAATTTTATTTTTCTAAGTTTGATTGGTCT
>MU223344.1:1844637-1865652 GCA_018584345.1 Thuja plicata | reverse complement strand
CGTCCAAATTTATTTGACAGGCAATTCCAACTAAGCGAACATTTTATCTTTCGTAAAATCAATACACAAAAATTTCAATAAAAAATATTTTAAAAGTGAATTATTCAATTAAATAAGAGTTTCACCTCTTTTTAACAGTGCATAAGGTAAAACGTTTCCATTATCCCTATCTTACAGTGCCGTCTGAACCTCGGACTTCACCGTCCTTTTTATACAAAATTTTATTGCTTTTAAAAAACAAGGGGTGCATATAAAAAAATAAATATTAAAAAACAATAACTGATGGGCCGGAGCGGGAGCGAGAGTGGAGGTTTGAAAGGTAGGATTTATTAAAAAAGAATTCCCTGTCCCCTTCGAATCCTAAGTTGTGCCCTTATCCTTTGCCTGCGAAAAGTTTGAAAAAAGTTATTAAAAACAATCTAAGCTTCGTTTAGTTCAAATATTAATTTATATGTAATTTTTTTAATAGCTGTACCCCAAATATGGGAATACTTTTGACATCCTTAAACTTTTTTATTCCCCGTCCTAGAAACAATGCAAAAATTCTCTGTTGTGCTTTGATGGATTTACATAATTATGTTACAAGCTCTTGCTTTGTTACATTTGGGTGTATGTATAGCTGATCAATCTACACAAGTGTTTGTTCTCTGATATAATAGTATCGATTCCTTATTAAAATGCGGATGTCTGTAGTCAGCTGCAATGATTGGGTTTTAGGAGATTCAACAAATTTCAGATCATCTGCCAAATTCTGGCACTTGGCATACATGTTTAGCATATTTGAATATTTGGGTAACTGCATTAGGTTGATATATTTCATGTCAAATGTAGAGGCCAAGTCCACTTTGACTCATTCTATAAGCTTTTCATGACTTATATGAATAAAATTTTCCACATACAGGATTAAAAGCCTTCATGATTTCAACTTTGAAGACTTGGGCCTGGAATATTTGTAAGTGCCTTGCTCCTATTTGTGTCATTATGATATTCCTTGTTCTTCCCTTTTTGTGCAGGCAAGGCATAAGGAGGTCTTTTTTGGTTGCATATAAATCGATGCTTTGTATATATCCATATCTTCATGTTTGTATTAATGTCTGTATGGTTATTGTAAGTCAAAGATTTCGTTGAAGAGGAAGCAATTGTAGTTGTCCCTTTCGCTCAATGAAGATTTGTTATCATTACCTAGCAAAAGCCAATTTTGTAGGATCCTAAGGGGATCCACTTTCTTAAGGCATGGATCCCCTGTCATATGGATATTGAGAGGAACATAATGGTGATTGGATGGACATTTGAATTTCCCTCTTTGTATCTTTATGGTCATTTGGGTCATGTAGAAGGCTATATATTCATAATTACATATATGTGTTATGATTAAGTAAAAATAGGTTTTACAAGGAGCTGAAACCTTTACAGAGTAAAAAAGTTTAGCAGGTTTTACAAGAACCTGAAACCTAAAGAGTTAAAACAAATTTTCAACAAAGAGCAAAAAAGAGCTGTGCTCGAGCACCTCAAAAGGAAAGGAAATAGGAAAAGAAGAAACTAAACCAAAAGAAGCCCCATAGAAACAACATTAAAAATAGGGACGGCAAAAACCCCCAAAGGGACAGAAAATAGGACAACTACATTCTGTGCACCAGCTCCTCCACTTCGATGATCATAATTTGCATATTGTTGACCGAACTCTTCAGCTCTGCAATGTCTTTGTCCTCAGGACTATTCTTCTTAGTACTAGCCCTAGTATGTGATCTCGGGCCTATTCCCTCTTTGATCTCTTTGTTATCCCTATCCATTTCGTCCATAAGAATCTGGGCATGACCACAGTAATCCTTGAGACTAATAAGACATTGCTCCCCAATTTTTTTAACAGTAGCCTCCAACCTCTCCACCTTAGTAGTCAGATTCGTGATTTGCTCAGCATTACTCTCTTTCTCAGCCCTGTCTTAAATGTCTTTGATTTTTCTCTCCATTATCCCCACTTTATTAACAAATTTTTTGTGGGCTTCGGAATTCCCTACAACTTCTTTCATTTTATTTAGACAAACAACCATCGGTTTTTCCCCAATACCCATACTATTAGGAATATTTATCTTAGCCTTTATAATATCAACTTCTTTTTTAAAATTATTCTGATCATCAATCAAATTGCTTACCACACCAGTGAAACCCACAATGCAATCTTTGTTGTCCGCAGAGAAATAGTGCTCCCCTGTGTCCACATTGTCATAAAAATACAATCCTTATGCCCAGAATATTCATCAGTTTTGTTATTCTTTTTATCTTTTATATTTTCTTCTTCCTACTTCTTCTCTTCAATTTTCTCCCTGAGACTGGTGTCATCATTACCCTCTTCTTTTCTCTCCTCCCTGTTCTCCCATTTTTCATTATCATCCATGTTCTCCTCTATATTTTCCTTTAAATCTTCCTCGTCCAAAGTAACATTAATTCTCCTCTTGTTGGAGTGGCTACTCTTACAGGTAATTTTAACTTTCTCCTTACCCTCCTTGCATTTCCTTTTTTTATCCCCCTTTTTCTCCTCCTCAAAATCAATCTTAGTTTCCAAATCCTCATTCTGAATCTTCTTCTTTGTTATCTTTTTACCCTTTTTCTTTCCGCTTCCCTCCCCAATCTCCTCATCTCTATACTTCTCCATTTTTTACCCTTTAGAGTACTATTTATTCTGGTTTTTAGAAACACCCTTTTTGTTAGATTTAGGGGTTTTAAACCCTTTGGACTCCTCTTCCTTTCTTTTTCTTCCCCATACATACTTTCATCTTCATCCCCATTAGTCTCTTCTTCCTCCTTCAAAATATTCTTTCCCAGCGACCTTTCCACTTTTTTAGATTTTAGCACCTCATATATGAGAAGCATAAGCCCTTGGTGGGATGCATGATCCCCCTTCAGATCTTTCCATAAGCTAGATATGGTAGCATCTAACAAACTAAGCAGATAGTAAGGTAAACTAACTTTAACCTTATGCTTAAAATAGCTTAATAACATAAAATGGTGCCCATATGCCCTAGTAAACCTACCATCCAAAGCGACATAACTGATTATCACATAAAGGACATACCTCCAGGGTCTGAAAATGCACTTTGGATTATGGTAGGAAGCATCAATCTTGACCAATTTGTTGTTTTTCGTCTCATCTTTTGGGAAAGTCTCCTAAGCTTTATCCGAGATTAGTCTAT
This sequence comes from Thuja plicata, assembly GCA_018584345.1. Lineage (NCBI taxonomy): Eukaryota > Viridiplantae > Streptophyta > Pinopsida > Cupressales > Cupressaceae > Thuja > Thuja plicata. The sequence goes on along the minus strand of MU223344.1, from coordinate 1,862,464 downwards.
CTCTATAAAACTTAATTCCGTCCATACCCATTCCCATAGCTTCAATAATGATCTCCTTCGTAACCTCCATATACTAGTCTCCAACAAAAATCTTGCCCTCTTTGAATAATTTGGTAAAGATCCTAGTGATAGAAGGTGTGTGTGTGTGTATTTGGGTACCTAATGAAAACAACAAAAACACTCAATAGGTCATTGCATTAGTCCAAATGGTTAGATAAAACATTCAAAACTACTAATATCAACCTATTGCCTTCTAACTTGAAAGAGTGTGATTAGTTGCATATCAGCCCTCAGAATATGCTAAAAATCAATGACATATACTATCCTAGCATGAAGGATTTAATTCTAAATTAAGCTAAAAAGATTTTAAAAAAAAGCATGTATTTTAGCTCTAAAAGATGAAATTAAAACAATGCAAAAATATGAAATAATGAGCGAAATGTGAATCTAGGATGAATCCAACAGCATAACAATGTATTTTAGATCTAATCTGAAGGCTTATTTGCTCTCAAAATAGGCTTCTATTTATAGAAGAATGGGAGAGAGAGAGGGGAGACAAGGTGAATTAATGAGTGAAGGGGCTCATTAATGCCCAAGGCATTAATAAGGCATGGGAGAGACATAGGCTTAAGGAATCTTCATTAATAAGACATTAATGTAAGCCTTAAAAAGGAAAAGGAGGATGTAAGAGGATGGATTGAGAAAGTGAACCTTAAGGAAGTCAAGCTTGAAAAAGTGGACTTTCTCAAGTGGGTTGAGTTGCTAAGCATTCCTTAATGGAATGTGACAACATTAGGAGGTGGGTTAGGACTAGAATTAGGATTAAGATTTAGATTAGCATGGGTGAATGGGTTGAGAAGGGTTAGAACCCAGGGTAGAAGTGGTTGAGATAGGTTAGGTTGGGGTTTAGGGGAATATTAATAAATAAAATAGACTTATTTAATTCATTTAGAAATATATAAATTAATTATTTAAACAATGAAATTGCTTTTTAATAATTAGGGGACTATAGCCATTTTAATTAAATTAAATATGCTAGGGGAATGGGTTATTTTTCAAGTGGTTATTTGATTTAGGGATTTATTTAATTCCTTTATAATTAAATACTATAGCCATGTTTGATTTTGATTTGATTTGAATGGCTTGATTTTGATTTAGATCATATGGCTATAACAGTTAATATAATGCAGTGATAGGAATCACCTAGGACATTAAATTGATTTAAAGAATTATGCCAAGTAGTAACAGGGTCGTTTGGACATAATTGAGGGTATGATCACACTTAGGGCAAATAGGGTCCATAGTTAGAACAAACCAAATTCAGGTGGTTACATTTGCCCCTCTTTGAATTAATGTGCGAGTAGCGCATTGATTCAAAGAAATTTTTTTGATTTTGACTTCATGAAGATTGAGAATTCCGTTCTTGGTTGTTGAATGAAATGTTGATGAGATCAGTCTCGCACTTGATCAAACCAAACTGATAGAATTGATTTTGAACTTGGTTGTCGTCCAAAGATCAATAAAAGATTTTAAAGATACCAATTCTAAACTTGGTTGTCATCCAAAGATTGATAATACTGATTCTAAACTTTGTTGTCGTCAAAAATCCAGTATAAAGTTGCCAGGAGCTTTAAAAAACTTCTAAAATGAGAAAACATAAGATATCTAGCTTATGAGAACCAAAGCTTTCTATCCAACAGTTCCGACTTTAGTTAAGGAAACTGTTATGCCCCTAGTTTGTTTGAGAGCGAAGTCATTTTGATGCTATTTCAAGAAAAAAATTAATTTGATGATAGTGTGATCATGCCCCCTCAAGAATGAAATCGAAGGAAAAGAAATAAATCCCCCAGTTGAAAATAAAATAACACTTGCAAGAAGTGCTTGGGCCAAAAAGAGTGGAGTAGAAGACAGCGTGTTTAAAAATAAACACACGAGTACTAAGTTAATTACATGAAAATATGAGTGATAAGGATGACAAAATCATTTTTAGACCAAGTTGTAGGATGAAATGTGCAATATTTACCAATGTGGTGAATAAATGAAGCAAAATCGCAATTTTCAAAACTGTCGCAAAAATGTAACTGTGCTGCTGAAAACATCGTAGGCACCTTTGATTTGGTTCCCGATCAAGGAAAAAGAGAACACAAATGATTTTTTAGTTGTCTGAGAGGAGTTTCAGAACCACTAAATGTCTCAAAAGACCCATATAATCCTCCAAAATGACCATTTTACTATTCATTTTCATTTTTAGCTATAGCAAATCAGAGAGCTCTATAGAGAAAATGGTGGTCCCCGTGAGGAAACATCGATTCGAGATGAGCCAACGACACCAATGACCAGTCGACTACCCACCATTGGTAAGTGCTTGTAAACTACCTTGTGAATTTTGCATTTTTGAATTTTATGCATTTTTGTATAGTTTAGAGTCATTTGAAGTTACGATCGCATCCAGGATTCTGGATTGCATCCTACTAAACATGCATCGCATCTGGTTTTTCCTGGATTATATCTGGTTTTTCCTGGATTCTGCGTCGTATCCCAGTTTTCTCAGATCGCATCCAGTTTGTTATATTTTGCTTTGTTTTTAGCTAGAATCCATCAGGGAATCATATCCTATATTTCAGGGATCACACCCTGAATTTAGGATCGCATCCCATTTTTTGGGAATCGTATCTTGTATACTCAATCACATCCTATATTTCTAGGATCACATCTGGTAGAAGACTTAGGTTTTTAAGTTGCTTTGATCTGTTTGCATCTTGTGAACTTGGAATGACATAGCAGAGTAGGAATGTGCCCTTCGTTGTAGATAGAATGCTGATGTTTTACGGTGTTGTCAAAAATCAGGCCCAGTTTGAGGTAGTTGCCTTTCGCGGCACTTATCTTGTGTGAGTGCTTACATTATCTGGATGACTGTTAGATGATGAGTAGACCACCATAATATGATGTAGATTGTGATTACTAATAGGTTTACCCGAGATCGGGGTAAACTGAGGGTTGTTGATTGCTCTGGCTGAGAGGTGGCATTCTGAGCATAACACCTTCCACCTACCTACAAGCGAGATTATAGTGACTCTAGAGGATGTCTGGAGGATACTCTGCATACCCATGGTTGGACATGAGGTATTCTGTGAGTCTAGAGCTACCATTGCGATCGGTATGGCATGGAGATTCTTTCAGGATGATACCATCGACCGCAGATACCTATCATGGGATTATATGGTCGATCACTATGATCGATTAGCTATGTACTTGGCTAGATTGGTAGGCAGCATCCTTATGCCGGATAGAGGTTAGCATGGTTTCTTGGTGGGCTAGGTGAGTATGGTGGAGCAGATGATCGTCCACCATCAATGTTTTTCCTGGGGGAGCTGTATACTAGCTCACATATACAAAGAGCTCCATGAGATTGTATATCACCACACCCGTAGTATGACTATGGGGATCCTTATTCTATAGATTTGGGCCTGGGAGCACATCCCTGTTACATGGCCAATTGTTGATAGGTAGAGGGCACCTGAGAAACCCTATGTGTACATGTATGCAGGTCTCTTACAACAGCCCCATCTAGGCAAGGTTCAGTATTGGCGTCAATTATTTGACAATATGATAGAGGTCATGTGGCGACCATACCTAGACTGCGAGGTATGGACCTCTGATGCATGGCAGGTTCCTTTCTTGTGTCAGAGAAGATATCTGATTGGCTACACCAGATATATCATTGAGCGCTTCTTGATCACTAGAGTTCTGAGGCAGTATGGCTGACAACAGGTCCGCACAGAGGATGTGGCAGTTTATGCTCGTATCAGGGATGAGGCAGCTGATTGGGGTGCATAGTTGACATATGAGACTACCTCACAGGAGATCTGAGACATGGTGGTGATAGACTGGACCCTTGCCCAGATGTTGAGGATGCTGGAGTGTCAGATGGGTACACTACAGAGATGCTTCAGTATCCGTTTCCATGATTTACAGTGCCGGAGGAGATTATTCCTCATATAGAGGAGCCACTAGATTATGATCCTGAGGACTGACCTATCAGGGGGAGAGGAGGCAGAGACAGGGTACCTGGGAGACATGGGGGCCGTGATGGTGGTAGAGATGGTGGCAGAGATGGCAGGCATCCTCCCCCAAATGATAGACATGATGGTGATGACAGGGGTGGCGGTGGAAAGGCAGTTGATCTAGGTGTTGCCAGCGGCAGTGGGCAGAGATGACTGAGATACAAATTTGTGGCCCCACAGAGAGATACTAGCCCTCTACTTACTCTAGAGCAGTAGAGACAGTGGAGACAGAGAGTGCAGGAGTAGGATCCTAGTAGAGATGGGGACTCTCTATCTAGGTGTGAGCAGGAGAGAGAGCATCTCCGAGCCTAGATCACAGCCTTAGAGGCTAGGGTTACCACTGCTGATGCTCTTTTAGCAGATAGGGATAGACAGCTTGAGCACCTGAGAGCCAAGAGGGATACATAGGTAGCTATGCTCAGAGCAGAGAGAGATGCCCAGGCCCAGACAACAGTCCATCAAGGATAGAGGGTGACATATTATTACACCCTGTATCACGCAGCAGTGTCAGAGGGTCAGAGAGCACCTTCCTTTTCTCATGTAGCTTAGTAGTCAGAGGGGGTCATGCTGCCTCCAGTAGTTCCATTCATGCCACCTCCTCCTCCTCATCCTCTTGACCAGGGAGAGCAGGCGGGCCAGAGTTGATGTTTTTGTATCATTTTGTTCATTTTGAGATCATACATGTATATATGGATCCTAATGAGATCCCCTCTTTTGTATATTACATTCATTTGTACATATATTTGATTTCTCTTTTTGGCGTACTGATATTCTTTATGCTCACTAATATACTGTATACTTTCTGATACACTTTATGCCTTGATACTCTTTATGATTTTGATACTCTGTATGAGATACTGATGTTCATTTAGATTTGATGATACAATGACATTTCTTTATGCTCACTAATATATTTATATTCTTTTGATACACTTTTTGCTTTGAGTTGTACCATGTTGACATAGATTATGCCAGAAATGTGTGTGTGTATTTGGGTACCTGATGAAAACAACACAAACACTCAATAGGTCATTGCATTAGTCCAAATGGTTAGATAAAACATTCAAAGCTACTAATATTGACCTATTGCCTTCTAACTAGAAATAGTGTGATTAGTTGCATATTAGCCCTTAGAATATGCTAAAAATCAGTGACATATACTATCCTAGCATGAAGGATTTAATTCAAAATTAAGCTAAAAAGATTTTAAAAAAAAGAATGTATTTTAGCTCTAAAAGATGAAATTAAAAAAATGCAAAAGCATTGAATAATGAGGGGAATGTGAATCTAGGATGAATCCAACAACATAACAATGTATTCTAGATCTAATGTGAAGGCTTATTTTCTCTCAAAATAGGCTTCTATTTATAGAAGAATGGGAGAGAGAGAGGGGGGACAAGGTGAATTAATGAGTGAAGGGGCTCATTAATGAAGGTGTAAGAGCCATTAATTCCCAAGGCATTAATAAGGCATGGGAGAGACACAGACTTAAGGCATCTTCATTAATAAGACATTAATGAAAGCCTTAAAGAGGCAAGGGAGGATGTAAGAGGATGGATTGAGAAAGTGGACCTTAAGGAAGTCAAGCTTGAGAAAGTGGAATTTCTCAAGTGGGTTGAGTTGCTAAGTATTCCTTAATGAAATGTGACAACATTAGGAGGTGGGTTAGGACTATAATTAGGATTAGGATTTAGATTAGCATGGGTGAATGGGTTAACAAGGGTTAGAACCCAGGGTAGAAGTGGTTGAGATAGGTTAGGTTGGGGTTTAGGGGAATATTAATAAATGAAATAAACTTATTTAATTCATTTAGAAATATAGGAATTAATTATTTAAACAATGAAATTGCTTTTTAATAATTAGGGGACGATAGCCATTTTAATTAAATTAAATAGGCTAGGGGAATGGGTTATTTTGCAAGTGATTATTTGATTTAAGGATTTATTTAATTCCTTTATAATTAAATGCTATAGCCATGTTTAATTTTGATTTGATTTGAATGGTTTGATTTTGATTTAGATCATATGGCTATAACAATTAATATAATTCAGTGATAGAAATCACCTAGGACATTAAATTGATTTAAAGAATTATGCCAAGTAGTAACAGGGTCATTTGGACATAATCGAGGGTATGATCACACTTAGGGCAAATAGGGTCGATAGTTAGAATAGACCAAATTTAGGTGGTTATAGAAGGATTCCTGCCATGGAGCCATTCCAGGAAAATAGCCAACCCACCCTCTTTCATGATTTTCCAAAATCTATGCTTTTTCTTCCAATCATTACAGCTAATAGGCTCAACTCTTTTCTTTTTTCCTTCCATTTTCTTACTCTAGTTGCGGTAAATATTACTATAATGGCAGAAGAAAATGCAAAAATGAATATTTTACAGATCCAAAAGGACCCAGAAAGCATGCCAAATCTAGTTTGCAATCATAATAGAGTACTTACAACTTTGAAGGCAATAATGATACATCACCTCCATATTAATGATTTTAAAACAACTTACCATTTATAATAATTTTCTGACGGTTCCTCAATCGATCCATCTCAAGAAATAATTTTTCTTGAGATAGCACGTCATTTCCATCATACCACTATGACACCTCATCACTCTGACATGCATTATTCCCTGCCTAGTCAGCAATGCCATTAGCCTCACGGTAATTATAGGTAATAATACAATTTTCAAAAGAACGCATAATATCTTTGGCTTTTTGAATAATATTATAAATAGTCGATGAGGTGGGAGTGCCATTGTTTAAATATTTGACAATGTGAGAGAATCCCCTTCTAACCATACTTTAGCGCTACATTTTTCATTAGCTAAAATAAGACCCTAAAGAGCCGCATATGCTTCTGTAAGATGATTAGTTTGATTACCGATAAAAATAGCTTTTATACATGTTCATACACCATTTTCATCTCTGATGACAATGCCACATCCTGCCACCCCCAGATTTCCCTTAGAGGCACCATTAAAATTGATTTTTTGCCATCCCTTCGAGGGACAATCCCATCTAGCCTCCTCTCTTTTAGTTTTGTTATCCTTTTTTTTTGGAATTGCCATTGATTTTCCAATTTTTTAGCAGGGTAACATCCTTCTCCTGTAGAAGTTCTAACACTTTATCCTGTAACATAAGATTCCCTTTTATGGCTATCTTAATCTTAAAGAAAACCTCATTTTCACTAGTCATCTTGTCTCTAAACACTCTATCATTTCTTTCTCTCTAGACCCCCTAGCAAACATAGGGTAGGACAAAATTCCAGATCTTAACAACTATGTCATGCTTTGAAGGATATATCCAAGATTTAAAAAGACTCCAGATTATCAGGAAAAACCCACTCAATATTAAGGACTTGGAAAAAAAGATCCCAAATTTTTATGACAAACGAGCAGTGGATGAAGATATGTCCCGCACTTTCCTCCTTTTTCTTGCAAAGATAGCATCTTCTAACAATAGTCATACCTCTTTTTATGAGATTGTAAATTGTCAAAATTTTAGTTTGGAGTCATTAAGCAGAAAAAACATTAATTTTAGGAATGAGGTTTTATTACCAGAGTTTCGCCCAAAAAGGCTCAATAAGGTCTTCAAACTCCAAATGGTATAGAGAAGAGACAGTTAAGTTACCATCAGTTCTATGTTTCCAAACAATCCTATCCTCTTCCTCAATCAAATTGATTGAGTTGAGAACTTTTTTAAGATGACCTAGTCTTATATCAATGATAGAAAGATCATTCCAGTGAGCCCTTTCCCAATAGTCTTCAACTTTCCTTCCAAAAATACTTTTACATTGATTTCAAAGATACACCATTCAGGGCATTCCTTGAGGGGGGAATGAAGAATCCACTCATCATCCCAAAAAATAACCTTGCTACAATTTTCCACTTTCCACTTAATTCATTTTTTTATTTTGGATTTATTTTCCATAACATTTTTCCATATGAAAGATCCAACCCTTTCCCTATCCTCATTCAAAAAGACATCAAGATTAGGCCTATCCTTATTATACTTGTTATCTCATATAAGATTCAATTCTCCTTTAGAGTTATAGTATCTCCATATAACTTTACTTCTTAGCCCCAAGCCACCTTTCTTGATCGGACAACAAACTTTGTCCCAGGCTATAAGCGCTATCCTTTTTTTTTCCATCCCTATCCACAGAAACTATTTTTGAATTTTTCAATAGCTTCACCAAATTTTTTGGGGATCTTAAAAATTCTCAGAGCATAAAGAGGGAGATCTTGGAGGGTAGCTCTGAGAATCTGGATTTTACCCACTTGACTTAGCAGCATTCCTTTCCATCCCGCAAGTTTACTGTAGAATTTGTCCACTAAGGAGCTCCTAAAAGTATTAGGAGGTTCTATATAGAGAGGGAGACCAAGATAAGTACTAGGCATAGTTCGCCAGTCACATCCTAATATCCTTATGATTCTCATCTTTCTTCTGTCAGGTACATTGAAAAGATACACCGAGCTCTTTGCCCAATTTATAATCTAGCCAGAAGATTTCCCATAATTATTCAAAGCTTTCTTAATATTACTAGCATTTTTAACCGAGGCTTCTCCCATAATTACCGACTCATCTACAAACTACTGATGAGAGAAAACTTGGCTCTCTAAAGATGGTTGTAACCCTTTAATGTCACCTTTCCTCACCTAATTCTCCGTGTACGTTCCCATGCATTCAGCCATGAGGATGAAAATAACAGGGGATAGGGGATCCCCCTATCTAAGTCCCCTTGAAGATTTAAAAAATGATGTAGGAGGCCCATTAACCAAAACCAAAAAGGTAGGAGACGGAATAAGCTGGAAAATGAGATCATTAAAATTTCTATTAAATCCAAAATTCTTCAAGACTTGCACCAAAAACTCCAATTCCACTCTGTTATATGCTTTAGACATATCGAATTTCAAAAGAAATCCCTCCTTCCTAGACATCACAAGAGAATGAATATTTTCATGGATAGTAATGATGGAGTCCATGATTTGTCTCCCCCGCACAAAACCATTTTGTTGCCAAGAAATCAAAGAAGGGAGAATCGCCAAAATCCTAGTAGTAAGAACCTTAGAAATAATTTTGTAAATAGAATTACACAAACTGATAGGTCTGCACTGATCTATCTTATCGGCTCCCTATTTCTTAGGGATAAGGGCTATAAAAGTACCATTCAACTCCTTTAGAACTTTTCTGGTTCCATAAATCTCTTTAACCGCACTAGTAACCTCCTTTTCAATAATATGCCAGTAATATTGGAAGAATAACATAGGAAAACCATCTAGCCCTGGGGATTTTTCTCCTTCAAAACAAAAGACAACCTTTTTTTATCTCAGAGTTAGAAGGGATATAATTAAGCTCGATATTCTAGTTTTTATTAAGAATATTTGGGATGCACTTCATAAATTTACTTTTTTTATCCTTGTTGAGCTCACTATCCTTTCGCAAAAAAATTTGAAAGAAGTTTTTAGCCTCCAATCTGATTGCTTAGAAATCCTATTATCCATACTGTGTTTTAATGTTGTCATAAAGAAATAATTAGTATTTCTATCTCCCTCCTTCAAGAAAATCTTTCTTGATCTCTATCTCCAGAAAGTTTCTTCTTTTGCAACAATTTCATGCATCTCAGCCAACTTCCCACTCTCTTGGTCTCTTAAAATATAAGCACAACCTTCCTTTTGGATGCTCTCCTAGATTTCCTTAATCTCTAAACTGACACTAGCCTTAGTGGTAGATATGTTGCCAAAATTCTCTTTGTTCCAAGCTTTGATATTATCCTTGACATTTTTAAGTTTTTTAGCTAGGATAAAAATGGCAGTTCCCTTAATGTTTATTTTCCACCACTCCTTTATCCTTTGTTCAAGTTGTGGATGCAAAGTCCACATTTTCTCAAATCTGAATGAAAATTTTCTTTTTTTTATCAATTGGGTAAGCTAACAAGGTGATGGGATTATGATCCGATCCTACCCTAATATGGGCTGATAAAGAGAAGTAATAATTAGTGAACCAATCATTAGTAATGAGAGCCCTATCCAACCTAACTTGAATTATGTCCTTACCATTTCTTCTATTAGTCCAAGTATATTCAGTTCCTTGTAACTCAATGTCATGGAGAAAATGACAGTCAACAAAATTCATTAGGTCCATCCTACTATCCAGATTAGATTGGATTCCTCCAATTTTTTCCTTTTCTGTTAGAGGAGTATTGAAATCTCCTATAACAATCCATTCTTCATTTTTAAAGGAATTTTTCAAAGAAGACAGCTGCTGCCAAAATACTTCTCTACCTTTTTTGGTATTCGGGGTATAAATATTAGTCAAAACCCATGAGGTGTTATCCTTCAAATGCCTAAACCTGATACAAGCAACATTATCACCTTGATATATAATATCCCCTTTTATAATATCTCCATTCCATATGGTCGCAATGCCCCTAGAAGAACCATTAGAGTCACCCCCACAAGTTATTCCATTTTAAAAAAGTCTTAGCTTTTCAACTTTATCCTTGAGCATTTTAGTTTAGTGAATCAAAAAAATATCTGTTCTATTATCCCTAAACATATTGCTAAAAATGTCCTAATTATGGCAATTATTCAGCCTCCTATTATTCCAAGATGTAATCGTCATGATTTAACAAAGGATCCTACCTCCAAAATTTGTTGGCTTCCATCCGCAATGTTCTTTTTGGCCTCTTTATTTCTGACCTTCTGGTTTGACGACCTACCTGGAGAAGATATAATAGCTCCCAGATCTCCATTCCTACTCATTCTTGTTGCTACCTTTCTACTTGGTAACTCTTTGTTCTTCTCTCCTTTTTTTTTCTCCCCTTGATTTTCTTTCTCATCTTCAATTTCACTTTGTTCCCCCACTAGGATTTGTCTTATTTCTGTGGGGTCCCCCTAGTTAGGTGTTTCATTTTCCTTATTCCTTCCCCCCTTAGGAGTCATTTCTGATTGATTAAGGGTATATTGACTCACCACCATATCCTATTATTTCTGCTGCTCTGTTGCATTCACTTCTTGAGTGTCAGACTCTAGGCTTCCTACCTATTATTTAACATTTTTCTCCCCATTAGGATCTTTGATTTCTTCAAATTCTATATCCACAATTACTGACTCCACAATCTCCCCTTCTTCCACATGGGCTTCTTCTATTTCCTGATTTTGTCCCTCATTTTCATTTTTCTCAGGAACCTCATTATTTGTAAGAATAACTGCAATAGGTTTAGCTATCACAATATATCCCATTCAAACACTATTAGTAGTATTGGATTTACTATCTTGTCCCTTTTTTCTCTTTTTGTTGGCCTTGCCTAGCTATCTCTCTTCCAGCCTTGATAGTACTCCCTACAGGAACCCATTTCTTGTTACTTTTCTGGGTGACTTTTGTTGGGCACTTTGGCTAATGTCCAGCTTTCTTGCAGTGAAAACACCCAACAAGGATTTTTTCATATTCAATAGTGTGCTCCCACAATCCCAATTTAGAGTTCAGATTTATTTTGGCATATCAGTATTCTAGGTAATACCGACACATATCCTTGTGTATGTGAGTCTCCTCTTGGAAGTAGTAAAATTATCTATAGAGAGAAGTTCTCCAAATGAGTTAGCTATCCCTACAAATATATCCTCTAGCCAATATTCAAGAGGAAAACCATGGAGCTTGATCCATACTAGGACCTAACTGACCTCCTCCTCCTCCTCAAAGACTAAATTGGGATGCCATTTCTGGAGAATCAGAGTATTTTTCCCTATCATCCAGGGTCCATTGCATAGGACATTCATTCTATCTTCCTCACAGGAGAAAAAAAATGCATACAACCCTTTTCCATGGCTACCACATCTACTTGCCCTTTCATACCCCATATTTGAGATAAGAAGGCCCTTCCCACTTCAATATTTGGTCTAACCCCTAAAAATCTTCCAACCAAGGAGTTATTCATTCTAGCTATAGAATGATCAATAATCTGGTCTAGAATATCTATAGCAAAGCTACCTAGAGAAGATCTTGAAATGTCCTTAACCGGTGGTAAACAAGATTTACCTAATAGTTTGACTCCAAAAAGGGATGCCCATTTTCTATTTGACTTCTGTATTTTGTCAGTCCTGGGTCCGCCACCTGGGTCCCCAAGCGCCAGACCAGCATTAGGATCCTTCCCTTTTTTCTCATTGTCCTTCCCATTCTCCTGCTTATTGTTCTCAGAAGGACCTCCCTCCTTTGAACCAGTCTCACCTAAATTCAAACTTGAATTTGGCAGATCCCACATTCCTACCTCCCGTGCTCCGCTCCTACTCGCCATTCTTATTTATGGAGATAGTCTCAAAGTCAATTATCTATGGTGGTCATTGACAAGACATTCTTAGATATGCATTGTTGCATGTACATAATTGTAAAGGATTGGTATTGTTTATAAGTGCTATAAGAAAGTATATTAAAATTAGGTAGTTGCGTGGAGATACATCTCCATGGTAGGTTATAGTATTTAAAGGGTTTCATTGAATTTGATTGTGGATCCTCTCTTGCCACATTTTTTTGACTTAGGGTAATGACAAGCTGATTAATAGCACACACTTATGATTCATTACAAATTAATTTATAATGTTCTTTCCTTATTGTTTGTGGGATGTTTCTCATTCAAGATGGATTACTAAGAATATGTGATATGTAATGTTTTCTATTTTGATGATTCTAGTACAAATTAAATATTTTTAGCTTTCCTTCTTACGTGTTGTGACATTATTTAATTATAGATCTAGTATAAGTCTTAGGATCCAATCCATCCTATTCATAAAACACATTTATTTAGATTCTAATCTAGTTTACTACTCAGTCAACATGCGTTAATTAGTTTTTACAAATTTGATTATATCTTAAAGGAGCCACACTTGATTAAAAAATTCAAAATTTTAAGCATGATATATTTTTAGGTATGTGTAGTGCATAATGTATACTTATTTTTATTGTTCCAATGCTCTTTAGTATGACTATATTTGTTTCTTATAAACATGTTGCCAATCAATCACCAAGTTAAGTTTGCAATTAAATGCCAAAATGCTTAAAAGTTGAATGTTTCAATTCGTAAGGATGTTTTTTTGACTTTTTCTTAACATATAAGAATATTGTAATTCATGTAGTTGAATATCATTTAATTAAAATTTGAATTTAATGACTTCTATATTAATAAATTTAATAATCCCATTAATACATTAATATTAATTTATACAATAAAATTATATAATTAATACATCCATGCATCACTCTCATAAGAAGTATGACAAGACGGGAAGTTGCTAAAGAATTTCAATTGTAGATGTGCATATTCATTTCCTAAATGTTTTTAAAAAAAATGAGTTATATGATTGGTCCGCTATAAATAATGATGTATTAGATGAAAAACTCTCTAAGATATTGAGAACAAAGAAATTCTATATAAATTCTTATGTTGTATATGACCTAGCAAGAAGACAACAATTTTCTTGGCTACAAGGAGTTGGTGTAATATGACTTAAAATATAAAAGGTACATACAAGAAGTGTACACATTTTTATATTTCAGTGATGTCTTTTTTAATATAATTAGACAAGTAGGAAATCTCTTTCAAAAATATTATTAGTAGAAGTACAAAAATTTTAAGACTTGAAAGCTAGTATTTTCAATTCCCTATATTTTTATATATTTAAGTGGGAGGATATGATAATGCACCTTACATGACTCAAGAGAAGCTCAGTAATAGATATTTGAAGTTGATGGAATACCTTCAAGCATTCACATTCACAATAAATCAGAAGAAAGGACTATTGAACAAGGTTGTAGGTGCGCTGAGTAGGAGGCTGGTAACCATTCAGGAAGTTTAGTTGTAGAGTATTGGGATAGATATTTTCAAGGACTTCTATAGAGAAGATGAAGACTTTGGTGAAGTGTATAAGGTATGTTGTGATTTTCAGAATCACTTTCATAGTTAGTTTTTTGATTTTACCTTGCAGTGTGGGTTGTTGTTTAAAGGGAACCAATTGTGTGTGTTCCTAAGGGTTCAATGAGAGAGAATCTCATTAAAGAGAAACATAATGGTATCTTGAGTGGCCATTTTTGTGTGAACAAAACAATAGAGTTAGTTCAAAGGTTTTACCATTAGCCAAAGTTGGTAAGAGATGTAGAAAAGTATGTTGAATAGTGTGTAGTGTGCACAAAAGCAAAAGGAGGAGCTAGAAATGCAGGTTTGTATCAACATTTTCTAATCCCTAATATGTCATGGGAGTGTGTTAGCATGGATTTAATTGTAGGGATACCTAAGAAAAAGCATGGTCATGATAGTATCTATGTTGTGGTAGACAGATTTAGTAAAATGAGTCATTTTATTCCTTGTAGGACTACTCATGATGCTACCAACATTGCACTTTTTTAAGGATATTGCATGAATCCATGGACTAACCCTAACTATTGCATTAGATATGGATGTTAAGTTCATGAGCCATTTCTGGAAAACACTATAGAGTAGATTGGGTACTAACTTGTCATTTGGTTCATCTCATCACCCTCAGACTGATTGAAAAACTAAGGTGGTTAATAGAGTGCTTGGGAATTTTTTTAAGGTGCCTAACTAAGGAGTATGGGCAGAAATCAGATGTGGTAAGTCCCCAAGTAGAATGTGCATACAATGACAGTGTTAACAGAAAAAAGGTAGAATCCCTTTGAAGTTGTTTATGGGATGCACCCAAGGGGTGTATGTGAGCTTAGAGACCATTGAGCTATGGAGTATAGGAGTGGTCATGCTAAATAATTCACTCAGACCATGCAGAAGATTCAAGAACAGGTGAAAAATACTATACAGGAGTCTACTCAAATATTGAAGGCTAAAGTAGATGAGAAGAGAAAGGATGTTCAATTTGATGTAGGATATTATTTCATGGTACATTTGAATAAATCTAGGTTGTAGAAGGGAATACCTACCAGGTTACAGATGAAAAGACTGGGACCCTGCAAAATCTTAGCCAAATATGGGGCTAATGCCTACAAAGTAGATCTACCTCCTAATTTGAGCATCTTACCTATTTTTAATGTAGTAGACTTGATCAAGTTTAAAGGACCCTTAAATAAGAGAGATGTGAATAGAGAAGAGGTTTGAAAATATGTAGAACCTGATGCTTTACCTCCCAAGGTGCAGACATAAGAAGACAAGGTATTGGATTCAAGGGTCAAGAAGACCACAAGACAAAAGGTGTACATTCAACACCACATCAAGTGGAAGAATAAAACAAAGTCAGAGGCAAAATGTATTGTAGCTACAAAATTCAAGAACATGGGCATTTCAGATGATATCTTTTCCACATGAGTGACATGACTTTCCTTGTTGGGGGAGTATGGTGCAGGAGAACCTATAAGGTAAGGCTACATTGTAACCTAGGGTTCCTGGTAAAAAAATTTCTTGTAGTGGTCTTAGCCAAGACAATAGTTAAATAAGAGTCCTAGATAGTCCTAGAGTATTTTTTGATGTTTAGGAGGCTTAACTAGGTCATTTGATAGTCCTAAAGTTATAGTTTGTCCAATTTTGGGAAAGCTGCCCAATTGTTGCAATTGTTTCAAAAAAGTGAATTTGTACATTAGAGGGATAAATATAAAATAATATGGTAGGATACCAATTTCATGGATTATTAATCCTAAATATGCATTTGGTTAAGTTTTAGAGTGAGTTGACCAAGTTGGAGTGCAAGAATGAAAAAGTTGTAAAAGTTGTTGACAACTTTGCAAACTTGTCAATGTTGTCATTGACAACATTTCTTGCTCAAGTGAAACTTAAAGAATTTATGGTTATGTAACTATCTAAAATAGTTTAATTGGAAAAGGATAAACTATATAACACCTCCCTTGACCTGTGTAAAGGGTTGGACAAAATTTGGTTAATGAACAAGCTAGTTCTTTGAGCATTTTTTTATCATAGTCAGTGTACTTTCTTGTTTGAAGTTTGTTAATGGATTAGACTGTACACTGTAAATCATGCATCAGGTAGTAGATGCAATTCCTATATTCTATGTGTGAATAGTTATTTGTTTTGATTCCATTTTATTTCTTTTGTAAATTAGTTTGGTGTTAGCACTGTCACTGATCTAAACCAGGCAATTTTTGTTAATGGAGTCATAACTCCTCTTCCCACCGTGGCTTGTGTCCAGTTCCTTGGGATTTGGAAGATGAATCCTTGAAAATTATCAATGCAAGAGGATGGGTCCTAGAAAGAAAAATAGCTATTTTTATAGTGATGCCCTAGGTGAGCAAGAGATGCATGGCTAGGGATCACTGTGAGTTGCAGCAACATTAGGAGTGATTGGATGCATTGGTTGCTTCAATCATAGCATGTGGGGAGGAGTTTATGTGTGTGAAGAAGCTCCATGTACAAGGAAAATTTATTCTTATGAGTCTTTCATGGTCAAAGAACAAGCCCTTATGGGTGTTCTCTGCAAATTGTCAAACCCTTGATTTTACGGTTGTTTCTAGCAAACCCCTATACAGAAAATTTGGGGAAGTGAAAGAAGATAAAATTGAGGTGTTTTGGAAAAAAGGTGTCAGGAAATACAACTTGTTTTCCAAGTTGTTAATAAATATTTGAATTTATGTGGAAAAAGGTGTCCAATTAGGCCTAATTCTTTGTAGCCCTATTTTGACTAGTTTGAAGCAAGTTCTTGGAATTGACTAGGATTTCTTTGAAATCTATATTATTAGGAATTAAAATGGATTCAATTTATTTTTTAGAAACCTTCCTCTCCATTGGTGGTGTGTCTTGATAATATTGGATCACTTAGTATGGGAGATGCTAGAAGACATCCATGGGGTATGTGCAGTTGAGTTGATTTCATCATTGGTGTGGACAAGTTGAATACGTGAAAGATTGAGAATAAGATCCTTGTGAGTTAGGGTTTTTGAGGAACCTTAATAGGGTAGAGAAGGGCACTATAGAAGACCCCAGGAGAAGATAGGGTTGTGAGAAATAATTTTCATTACATCATATACTTTTATTCATAGGTATCTTTAGGGAAATATACCTCTTTTATTTGTTCCGAAAAATCTCCCCATGTGGGTTTTCTATCAAAAAAATCAAATTCTTGCCCATCTTGGGTTTCCCTCATTGTCAATTTAAGTTTGTGTGCCAATTTTACCTATGTCTCATCTTTTAAGAATCTAAAATGTTGTTTATAGAAAAAAATCTTTCCAGCTTGGATAACTAGTCATCAACAACATATGCATCAATTTTCACTTGAAATGTTGCAATGTCAAAATTAACCTACCCTTTGAATAAAGTGTGTTGAAAAAATGTGGAATTTGTGGTATTCATTTATGAACCTTGATTTTCATGTTTATGAGATAATTTCTCCATTATTTCCTTATATTTCATGTTTAATGCTTCTTCCATTCCATCAATTTGTCTTGCCATATTCTGCGATTGTGTGAGTCTTAAAGGAAGGTAATCTAAAAGATCCTATTTTTTCCACTCAAACCTCTAATAAGTTGACCATGTGCATTGGAATATACACATTTGAAAAATCTCTAATAACACTAATCTACATTATTGTATTAGAGTAGGGTATTCCCACAATACTATGTCCCACTTTTTTGAACATCCTGGTTTTTTTATTTTTATTATTATTTTAAATTATACATTTTTAAGAAAATATGATGGTTTAAGCCTTGAGAGGTCTCATTTGAAGGAGTAAATTTTAGAATGATTGAATAAAAGTATCTTAGATAAAACTCTCTTTGGTATATATATATATATATA
>MU223344.1:1832763-1844359 GCA_018584345.1 Thuja plicata | reverse complement strand
AATTTATGTTATATTTCTATCGAAAAAAGAAAAAAACTGAATTTGATATATATATTAAAATAATATAAGTTTGCGTAATATATATTTACATATATAATATTGTGTGTGTGTGTGTGTGTGTGTTATATTATATATTATTATTAAACATATATTATGCAAACTTGTATTATTTTAATATATGATTGATTAATGAAACATTATAAAATTATAATGAATAGACATGTCCCATGAAGGGACATATCTCTCCTAGCCTCTTTCCTAATATAAATTAAAGAGAGATTAGACAGATACTACATACAATATAGGTAGTGCTACTACATTTGTAGTGATCATAAAACTTAACATGGAATCAGACCCAGGTTTCTTTAGAGAAAGTTTTACCACTTAAATAAAAGATCCTAAAAGGCATATTGTTTCTCTCTTGGATGTGTGGATGTACTGGTTCCTGCAGTTGATTGCCTATATTATTACAATAAATAATATTTATGTGCGTAACATGGATTAGGATGGGCATTATTTACCGCGGAAGACAAGATAATAATACATCACCAAAGGAGGGATTCCAAGGGGAATAGTTGTTCTGAATATACAGTGAGCATTGCCCCTAAAGATAGACAGTGAGGAAAGAAACCGTAGATCACCATCAAATTCCCTGTGATATTGGGGAAGGAGAATGAAGAAATTCTATGATTGGGGTAGTCTCAACATCCTTGTATCTATCAATAGAGTTGAATAATCATGGAACTAGTGACCCGAAAAAGGAAATACAATATCCATAGAATAGGCAGCTCTAAATTAATACCGCTCAGCCAGAGCATTAAGAACAGCGATAATTATGGTTAATTGATTCAGGGAGAAAGGGTTCATAGAGATCGATATGAAAGAGTTCATATTGAATCAATAAGAGGTGACCAAAAAATATATCACTTTCAAATACAAATCAGATACCGTAGCCGCTAGAAGATGTTGTCATATATGATAACTACAATTGTCTAACATTGATACGATGATAGATACGAATTGGGTATTTATCTACACCAAATTCATCTACATATTCATGAATAATAGAAGATTTACGGGTGAGGTATTAAGAATATACATTGATGATCATATAAATACAATATAAAACTTAGAGGTATCAAATCACAAATTCATGAAGCCATCGATAATAGCGGCAATAATACCTTACCTATCTGTTCCGGAGATGAATCTACCAGCGCACAAGAGGTAGTCGACTGTTCAACCAACAAGAATTAAGGAAAAAAGTGTTGAAATCCCAATAGAAGGATACTTACGATATAGTCATGAAAAATAGTAAGGATCATCATATGGAGAATGAACAATACAATGGTATAGGAATGTAAAATTCCTCTTTAGGTTGGATATTGAAGGAAGAAGCTAAACAAATAGGAATGAGGATGAACAAATGGATTTTAAAATTAATGCAGAAAGGAATGCCCTATTTTAAAAAGAGGATGAAAATTTGACGGATTAAAAAAGTTCTAAATGAGGAAAATAATTTGAAGAATATGGATTGATACAGGAACATCTACGTGTCTATGCAATTCTCATCATTAAAAATAAATTTCAGTTTTGGTTTCAATTTTGGTTTTTTTGGAGTTAGTCATCAGCATCAATCAAGAGCCATTAGGAGTAATAAGGTTGCTTCAGGCTCTGTTAGGAGTCATCAAGATAGTTATATTTTTGTTTTTGTTTGGATCCAGTCATTAGGAGAAATAAGGAGCCATCAAGAATAATCAGGAGGTTTCAGGAGCTATGAAGAGTCATTAGAAGTAGTGATCTACATGTAATCAAGTCTACTTTTAGATCTTACATTTTCTGAAACTGTCAAGAGAAATCTTAATCGGTCAAGAGGTTGTTTGGATCTCTCAGAAGTTTTCTAGATCCACCAATGCCTTAATATATATATATTTTATTAAATTTAAAATGTTTTTAACTATTGGAGATCATTCCAAATTTTAATAGATGTACGTATATGTATATATGTACACACATATATGCATGTGTGTATTAATTATTCTAATTAAATATTTTTTCATTTTTCATATATATGTATATATATAGTTGTGAGTTATTTTTGGAGGTAAAATATTTATTCATTTTTCATAGGTTGTGATTAATTTTTTTGCGTGTTGTAAAACACAAATAATTATTGTAATGTTTTGGTTAGTTGTTGTTTGCGGTTTCCTTTTACATGTTTTTTCATATCCCCGGGCACAACTTCCCAAAGTGGTATTACAGAGCATTTGAATAGAATTGATGGTGTCAAAAACCAAAAATTTTGAAGGAGATTTTGATGTGGGTAAGAAAAGGAAACAAGTAGATTTAGAAATACAAAGAAATTATATGAAATTGCACAAATAGGACATGGTAGGTGATTAGGAGCACTAAGAGGTGAAAACCCCATCATTATGGGAATTTTGAGAGGATTAACAAATATGTTATAAGATATTAAAACATCATAGTGTAGAGGCATTCATGTTGAAGATGTAATTAATGAAAAAGATGAATAGGTTGAGGCAAAAGAAAGAGAAAATCAACCTGGGATTGATCTTCGAATGGAAAGGTTTATTCAAGTCATAACTACAGTAAACACTTGACTTTATTTTGAGCCTCCAAAGTGTAGAAATATTTTGAATCTAGATTTATTACTAGACTAGGTCTTTGAAATGGAGAAATATTTTGAAATTTAAAAAGTACATAAGAAGATGAAAATGTAAAGTATTCGCATATGAATTTGAAAGGTCATACATCACTTTGGGAGGATTATTTATTAATTGATAGACAATGAAGAGGCGAAGGTAAAATAAAATAGTGGGATAGAATGATTTAACAAAGTTGAAGGCAAAATGTTTACCAAAAAACTTCATTATAAGTTTGTTTCAAAATAATAAAAATCCTAAATAAAGAGAAACAACTGTCGAGGAGTGCATAGAAGAATTATATTGATTGAGCATACAAGTAGGCCATGTTGAAGACGAAGTAAAGAAAGTTTCAAGGTATTTGAATACCCTATATATGCCAATATCAGATGAAATAAGTTTATTAAAATTGCATAATGTTGTAGAGGCCTATCAATATGCTTTGACGGCTGAAAATAAGTAAAATTAAAGAAAAATAATAATGATAATAACTAAGGAATATGCAAAAATAACATGGTAGAGGTCATAATAGTGGTGGAAGAGGATTTTATACCAAACAAGATGAAGTTAGTACTAAGGAAGGTTCATACACTCAAAAAATTATACATGGAGGAAATTTTGGAGGAAGAGGAGAGTCCTTGAAAGAATGTGGAAATTTTGGAAGAAGAAGATGAAGAAACTTCACTTGTACATGGTACCAATGAGGGGAAATTTGGGCATGGATCCTTTGAATGTCCACTGAGACAACAAGATGGAGGTAAAGGGAGAGAGGCGAGAGTTCATGTGACCGGAGTGGAAGATGAATTTCGAGAGAGTTCTAGAAAAGTAGAGAATATAGAGGATGGAGAATCTTTAATGGTGAGACATATTTTATTAAATCTAGATAAGGTAGAATATGAAGAATAATTAAGAAGATGTTTTTACAGAACCATATGTAAGTCTAGTGGAAAATATTCTAAAGTTATTTTAGATTTTGGTAGCATGGGAAATATTGTTTTTGAAGATATTGTAAGGAGTTTGAAGTTGAAATAATTAAAATGTCTTAACCCATGCAAAGATTTGTGGGTGAAAGAGGAGGATCAGTTGATGATAAGAGAATAATGCTTGGTTAACTTTTAGGATTGGTAATTATAATAATAAAATATTATGTGATATAATGTCCATAGATGCATGGCACATCATGCTTGGTAGCCATGAAAATTTTAGAGGTGGGTTGTGCATGATGGAAAAAATAATACATATACTATCAAGAAAGACTTACAATAATTTACCTTGTAAATACCATGAATAATAAAGAAGAAGATGTTGAAGGAAGTTCAATAGTTTTATTAATTTTTGGGAAAAATTCTTGAAGGACTTCAAGAAAGAGGGAGTTTTTTTGATTTTGTGTCCCACCCAATGAAAAATAGCAAAGAAAGTAGAGAAGAAAAATTTCTCATAGAAATTAAAGAGCTGATTAATGAACATGTAGAGGCAATTATATAAGAATTGCTAGATAAATAGCCATGAGTAGGAGAAAACAATCATTGTATATATTTCATTCCAGGATAAGGTTTTCCAAATAAGGCACCATATAGAATGCCACCTTAAGAAAATAACAAGATAAATAAACAAGTCAAATATTTATTGGAAAAAGGGATGATTAGAGATAGTCTTAGTCGATGCACTATACAAATATAATTGGTTCCAAAGAAAGGAGGAGAATGGGGGATGTAGATTAATTCTAGATAAATTAATAAGATCACCAAAATACATATGTCCAATACCCAAAATGGACGATTCAATGGTTTATTTTAGTGGGGAAGGTATATTTCCAAAATTGATTTAAAAAGTGGATACCATCAAATTAGAATTCATGAAGGAGGTCAATGGAAAACAATATTCAAGAAAAAAGATGGATTCTATGAGTGTTGGGTCATTCCATTCAGATTGACAAATTCACCCAACAAATTACCGATATTGATGAATCATGTATTAAATCCTTAGGTTGGTAAGTTTGTTATTATATATCTTGATGATATTTTAATTTTTCATAAAACCAAGGAAGAACATTTAGAGCATATTAGAATGGGGTTAAAAAAATTAAAACAGTAGAAATTAATGGTGAATCTAAAAAATTTACTTTCATGACAAAGGAATTAGTTTATATAGAATTTTTAGTATTGTAACAACATTTCAAAATAAACCTATAAAAAGTGGAGGTCGTTGTTGATTAATCATATACACAAAGTATGTTTGAATCCTAGATTTTTCATGGGTTGGTAAGCTTCTATATAAATTTCATAAGAAATTTCAGTGGGATATATGCTCCAATAACATAAATAATCAAAAGAGTAAGGGAAGAATTCAAGTGGATAAAAGTAATAGAGAATAATTTTTAGTTGTCGAAGAAGAATCTGACATAGCTACTAGTGTTGGTACTACTAGACTTTAGAAACTTATTCTAAGTTGATGGTGATACATGTGGAATGTAGTAGTAGGAGGAGTTCTTAGTCAAGACATGATAGAACAATAACATACTTCAATCAGAAGTTGAATGAACAAAGAAAGAAAATATTTAGTATATGATAAATAATTTTATGAAATAGTGCACTTAATCAAGAATTAGAGACATTATTTGTTATGAAAAGAGTTCATGTTTTACATTTATCATCATGCATTAAAATTAATCAATAGCCAAGTTAAGTTAAGCAAGAGCCATATGAAGTGGGTTGAATTTATTCAAGGATATTTTTTTAAACATAGAAGTTGTAAATCTAATAGAGTTACTAATGCACTAAGTAGAAGGAGTTTGTCAAGTATGATGAGATGAAAGTGAATTTTGTTGGATTTGATTCTTTAAGTGAGTTGTATGAACAAGATCCAAACTCTAAAGAAGCATGGAAATGTTTTTCAGATGCTATGGGACCATATGAGAAAATAAATGTTTTAAAAGTGAACCTATGATAAATTAAAGGTGAAGAAAATAGGTCCATGTCAGATCATATCAAAATTTTCATCTAATTCCTATGAAGTTGAACTTCCATAGGACATTGATATCTGACCTATATTTAATCCAAGTGACTTGTATAGATACAAGGAGAGAGAGAGAGAGTAGTAGAACAACACATCTACAAATAGAGACAGGTCGTAAATCAGTGGATTGAATATTTTCATTTAAAGAGAGATAAAAATGTGGATGTTATTTTTTATTCTAGAGTTGTATAGAAAACCTAAGGAGAGAAATGTGGAGATTATTTGGTTCAATGGAAGGAAAAATTAGATAAGGAGGCATCATGGTTGAAGAAAAATGAATTGGCTTAGTATAGAATTGTAATTCTTAATTTTTCCAAATGACCTTGAATTCATTCACATGAATAGATATCCAAGGTGTTTGATGTAGGATCATCTAGGTGTATGTGTAATCCTAATCATAAAAGGCTAAATTTTAGTTTTAGTTACTTTTTTTTTTATGGAATTAGTCATTAGGAGAAATCAGGTATCATCATGAGTAATAAAGCGACATTAGGAGATATTAGGAGTCATTAGGCTAGTAAATTTTTTGGTTTTTCTTGAATTCAGTTATCAGGATAAATCATGAGCCATGAGGAGTAATTAAGAGGCTTCAAGATCTATCAAGAGTCATCGAAAAGTAGTGATCTAGATGCAATCTGGAGAATTTTTAGAGCTATATTGTCTAGAGCTTTGAGGAGCAATCTAGAGAAATCAAGAGATTATTTGGAGTTTTTGAGATTTTTCCAACAAAACTGATGTATTAAAAATTGTATTATCTTAAAATGTAAGCACTTCCATGTTAAGATCATTTAGCCCTCCTTAGGGGAAATTTTTGACCTCTACCATATCATCATCCTATTTATGCATCATCTCATGCTTTTGTACTGATTCAGGACACTGATTGGGCCTCTCCAGGCACCTCCAACCCAACCTGGCATATTTTCTAGGGGATCTGACCCTGTGGGTCAGGGTTGACCTCAACCCTAACCTAGGTCAAGGTCAACCTCAACCTTGACCTGGGTCCCCCTTTTTAAATTAGGAAACTTGTCGGCTACCGGGGCTCATCAAAAATTCAATTTTCCCACTTTCGGGTCGGCTGTTTTGGGTTCCGAAGCATTGATTCCTAAATTATATTTAATATAGGTCCTTTTCTAGGGGAATGGGTCTAATTAGAATTTAATTATCATATGTAGGCCTCCTTAGAAGATTGTGCCCTAATTTCATATAAAAGGAAGCATTTCTCTCTCATTTTCTCTAAGTCTTCCAAGTGCAAAAATCTCTAATCAAGATTTTTCTCAAGCATCCATGGTTCTCAAGCTCTTAAGGTGTTCAAGTCTTCTTCTCAAGCATTCAAGTGCTCCATTTAAGATCAAGGATTCAATATTTCAAGCCTTTGAAGGGATTAGGTGCAAACATTCAAGATTCATCATTCAAATCCTAGATCTAGCCATCATGGTGGTGTGATCTTCCTTCAAGATCCTTGGTGCCTCTTGAAGACTCTTTCATCATCTCTTCATAGTGAATTTCAAGCATAAAATCATGGAGGTTTATGTTTCATATTGAGTTCATGCTTTCATATTTACGTACTTGCATACATCCAAATTTCAATTACATATCTATTGAATATCATAGCTTCATTGTTAGATTCAATTCTACTACGTGTTAGCATTCTGTACTTTATTGATTCTAAGGTTAATTCCTAAATTGGGGTTTGACTAAGGCAAACCCCTCCCCCACAACAAAAAATATCCTTTTTCTTCCAGATATAGGTACAGAACAGTGGATTTGAACCCAGATCTGGATACCCTTTTCGGCAAACTTTCAAGATCCACGAACAAAGTCACTTTTAGATTTGTGCAAGTCAGGGTTGACATTATTGGGTCAAGGTTGACATTTTTGGGTCAAGGTCGACCTTTTTTGTAAGACTACATCTGAACAGAAAATGTTTTCTAGGTTTTGTTCGTCTCTGCATTTTGGTTCGGTATCAACTGTCAGTTTTTTGAGAAACAGTCTACAGACCTCATAAAATAGCATTATTTGATCTATAATATTTAAAGGTTAGTGCATTTATCAGATCTTTTCAATTATAGTCATATATCATTTCTATATATATAAATTATAGAATTTAAGGTATCTCTTTTGGTATTCTCCTTTCCAAATAGTTGATTCACTTGTGCATTAACCCTTCTATTGGGTTGATCAACTTGGATCTCCCATTTGTGCATTTGGGAATAGAAAGGGAACATCTTATCTTCTCCTTAATCATAATTTCAATACATAATCAATTCAATTCAATCAAGGTTAAAATAATCCAAGACAATCTAGGTAATTCAAAGAACAGTCTACACATTAACACCTTATATTTCAAGATAATCAATTTACAATCAATCTATAAATCAAATCAATTATTTCTATACTTTATCTATTACATTTTAGTAAGATCTTATCAACCCATCATTTTTCTTACCTTACATTTTAGTAACAACACTCTACATTTCCATTTTGATATATTACATTTTGGTGAACCCATGATAGACAACTACTTCTCTTTGGTGTGAGATTTACATCTTAGATTACAAAATTGCATACACAAATACTTCTTGCATTTTCATCATGAAATTCTTTTGGTGTGTGGCTATTTTTCTCATTATGCTACTTCTAGCATCTCTTTATAGTACCTATGATGTCTATGAGAGTTTTCTTCACTTTATCATGTTTGTTAATCTCCATGTTTCACTTACTTACACTATTCTAAGATTGACCAATACTAGTCTCCCTATTTTAAAAACTTTAATTAAGGATTTGTGTAGTGGACTTATTGATCTTTTAGATTATGTGAAGAATTTGGTAGATGATACTCCATTACCTAATCTTCCTAATCCTAATCTTAAACTTCATATTCCAATCATTTCTAATAATCCCACTCCTATTCTTCCATATTCCATCCCTAGTTCTTCTCATACTTTTGTTAAGGCTCAAACTATGGTACAAGATGAGGATGGGCAAGAATTTCTAGATTTAACTTTCCCTTGTTATCCTATCCATGATGATAATAAAGAGAAATCCAAAGAAACTTCTCCTAAAATCATTGTTCCACCTTACACAACATTCTCTCACAAGCATCATAATCAATAATCTCCCATAGATACTATGCCAGATAGGTATACTACTGGATACACTATGGTAGATAAACAAGGTTATAAGGGTTTAGGGCTTGGTGTTAATGAACATGGCATTAAAAACCCAATCAATGTATCTCCTAAACATGATATGCATGGTATAGGTTATTCATCTGCTCAATTTCATGTGGCTAATATTAACTATCATCCTCCTCTTGATATTCTTCTTCCAACACCTACCTTAGATTATTATGACACTCCTCAAGATGTGGCTAAGAAAGTATATATCCAATTAACAAATTCCAAGTAAGAAAGTTTTAAACCTATTCCAAAAAATGCTTTACATAAGGAAAAATGTCCTTTTCACAATAGTAATAAACATTTACTTGCTGATTGTGTACATTTCAAATTATATGTTAGAGATAGAGCTTCTCGTGGAATTATATCTTATTCCCAAGAAGTACTACAATTTCTTCATAATTTTGACATAGGGCATTCCCCTTATTCTTCTACAAATTAAACTCTATTTTTCCTCTTGTCTCTTAAATTGGGGGGCAAGAGATATTCTATTATAGTCTTAGAGGATCCATTATATTCTTAGCATGAATGCGGCTTTGAGTCTAAATTGGTTATTCTCTCTACATTCTATCCTTATAACTTCCTACACTCATGATATTCCTTCTAAGACTTTGTTTTCCAAGGATATCTCTAATTCTTATAACTTTGATATAATTTGATATATCATTTGCCACCATCTCTTGGGGGCAAGGTATTATCTCCTTCTATCTCTATCTAAGGATCTACTTTCCTTAGCTTAGTGGCATTGGTTTATATTGAAAAGATTATTTTCCTTATAAAGATCTATGTTTTGACCATGGACACCTTCTTATTTGAAAAGTGAATGTCCTAGGTCATTACCTTTTCTTTATTTTTGCAACTTATGGTGTTTATAAACTCTTTCCCTTTCTTTTTGGTTAGAGTTTTTTATCCTTCATTCCAAGATTCCTCATCCTCTTTATTTCAAGGAGCTTGATGATTGAAGCTTGGGTCTTTCTTGCTTTTCAAAGATGATATTTTATCCTAAGCACTCCTCTCTGGTAGGGCTCTTGTTGATAAGATCTCTTCCTCTTTGAGGATCCTTTTTCCATAAGTGACATATCCATTTCACGATTATCTATGCTCTTATATGTAAGGGTCAATACTCTTCGCTAATATTATGGTATACATTGTTGTTAAGTTGGATATCTCCTTACCTTGTGAAGTAGGTATCCTTTCTTCTTCTTCCTTATCTTGCCTAGTGGGTAGCCATGATAAGGAGGAGGGCATATATAGGGTCTCCCTTGTACTATAATTTACATTTTTCAACATGCTAAATCCTTGGAAGGTAACGCACATAAGTTGCTAAATCCTGAAGAGACACACATTTTTACTTTTATATTTGCTAAATCCTTGGAAGGTAACGCACATAAGTTGCTAAATCCTAAAGAGACACACAATTTTACTTTTATGTTTGCTAAATCCTTGGAAGGTAATGCACATAAGTTTCTAAATCCTAAAAATATATGCACCCTTTTTATTTTTACAATATGCTAAATCCTCAAAAGGTAACACACATAAGTTGCTAAATCCTAAATGGACATGCATTTTATATTTCATAGTGATACAAGAATGTTGATCTATGGATATTTTCAAAAGTCGTCAGAAGACGCATTTACAATTAAAATCACAATATATGGGTGAACCTATTGGGGGCTCTCCCTCCTTGGTGATTCATAGTAAGATGGGCATCTTACTAGGCGAGGTAATCACTATTTCTTTTCTTTCTCTCGCTTTCATGCTAGTAGGATTAGATCATGAAGCTATGTTATCTGTAGTGTTGTTCTTGTCTTGCTTATGTAGTCATGTATGTTTTCTATGATTAATTACTCTTTATTTCCATATCTTTATGTATGTATTTTGAGTTAGAATCCTTGGTTTTGGGGCTCATATCCTTGACTTAGTGATATTCTATCTCGTTGCAATCCACTAGGATCCTTTTACTCTAACTTTACTGTGAGCACATTCAAATTCTATACTTCCGCTAAAGTGGGGGCTTAATGTATCATCTTAAAATGGAAGCACTTCCATGTTAAGAGTGTTTAAACCTCCTTAGGGGACATTTTTGACCTCTACCATATCATCATCCTATTTCTGCATCATGTTATGCTTCTATGCTAGTTCAGGACCCTGATTGGGCCTCTCCAGGCACCTCCTACCCCACCTGGCATATTTTCCAGTGGATCTCACCCCCTAGGTCACAGTCGACCTCAACCCTAAACTATGTCAGGGTCAACCTTGACCCTGACCTAGGTCGCCCTTTCAAATCAGGAAACTTTTCGGCTACCGGGGCTCATCAAAAATTTAGTTTTCCTTCTTCCGGGTCAGCTATTTTGGGTTCCGAAGAATTGATTCCTAAATTATATTTAATATAGGTCCTTTTCTAGGGGCATGGGTCTAATTAGAATTTAATTATCCTATGTAGGCCTCCTTAGAAGATTATTCCCTAATTTCATATAAAAGGAAGCATTTCTCTCTCATTTTCTCTAAGTCTTCCAAATGCAAAAAGCTCTACTCAAGATTATGCTCAAGCATCCATGGTTCTCAAGCTCTTAAGGTGTTCAAATGTTCTTCTCAAGCATTCAAGTGCTCCATTTAAGATCAAGGATTCAAGCTTTCAATCCTTTGAAGGGATTAGGTGCGAACATTCAAGATTCATCATTCAAATCCTAGATCTAGCCATCATGGTGGTGTGATCTTCCTTCAAGATCCTTGGTGCCTCTT
>MU223344.1:1779984-1800596 GCA_018584345.1 Thuja plicata | reverse complement strand
ACACACACACACACACACACACACACACACACACACACACACACACACACACACACACACACACACACACACACACACACACACACACACACACACACACACACACACACACACACACACACATATCCTTACATGCATGAATATAAAAGTCTTGATTTATTTATTAAGAATTATATCATTAATTTATGACATGGATTTATTTGTTATTTTATTTATTTACGTATATGCATGATTAAGAAAAATAGATCTAGGGAAATATATTTGATTGATTATCTCTTCATGGATGCAATTTAAACTAACATATACAATTTAAGCCCATTTATGTTTTCATGCAGATCTGTGTTTGAAGGCTGAAATGATTTCAACTCTTGTAGATGAGACATGTATATCGGTTTTGCATTACAACACCCAAAACCATAACTAAGAAAACCTACATAATCCCCTCTTCAAAAGCTGATAAATTCAATGAAATTCCTACTGCTCAAAGCACAGATCTAAAATCCTAATAGTAATTTTAAAACATTCAAATGAACCCTAATGCCCATATGATTTATAACCTACTGCACAAATTTAATAAATTTGAACACACAATATCAAACAAGGAATTTTCAAACGCACGAATCCCAGTAGCTCAGATGCATAGAAGACAGTGATATGAACAATTGGAATAATCAAGTTCCAAAGTCCTACCGTAATAACTCATGCAAAGATCCGATACAAAACCCAAAGCAAGCACGATTCCAAAATACTCTAAGCTTTCAAAAAATTCTTTAACAACCTAAATTATTCTTCCACCTAGTTGAACCACCTAAAAATGGTTTTCAATTGAGATATATAGAAAACTAGGTAATTAGATTTACAAAAGTGCAACCTTAATTAGGAATATTAATTACTAATTAAAAATTAAAAGAAATCTTTTAATTTCAATTTCACTTAAAACAATGCACAACTCAACTTTATAAATTAAAACAAAGTTATAATTTGAAAAGTAAGAGAATATTTTAATTAATTAAATTAAATTAGTCATGCAACTTAAAGTAATATTTAATAATTCAATTTGCACAATTAATTACAATTATTGGATTTAATATTTATTAAATCTCTATTATTTAAATTAAGACTTAATGATTAAATTAATTAATTAAATATAGGCATTTAATTGGTTTTTAATTATTAAATAACCATATATTTAATATATTTAAATTTTAAGCTTATCAGAGGTGTAATTATTAACATTAATAATTACCATACATTAACCATCAAACACACAAGCCAAAAGCATCATAAATCCAATTGAAAACCTTCAAAATAGAAAAAGAAATTGAACATAAAAAAACAAGCACACACAGAAGTCTTACGAATCCATGTCAGCTTCACAAATTCAAATAGGATAGTCAGTCAAATTCTTGTCCATTTCTAGCACAAAATAAGGGTTTAGGGTTTGGATTTCGGCCTGACCGATAGGGAACACTAACTCCTTCCAATTCATGGAAGACATTACTCTGTACTTGCAAACATGTCATCGCAAAGATGAACATACATACATATAATATAAAAAATAATGGTTGAGACCACCACATCATATGGATCTCTCTAGAGAAAGTAACTATGACTCTGTCCCATACTATATCAAACACACCAAAATGAAATGTAAAACATACAAATGATCCAAGTGCACATAATATAATATTAGTACTATCAGTAAATCCATAATAAAATTAATATCATAACATATAAATAACCATAAATCCATCTGTAACACAATATAACACAACTATCCCACAGATCAATAATATAATAAAAAGTATTACACGAACATCCTTAAAACACACTGAAATAACCACACACCTGGAAAATCCTAAAAGAGTTCGACAACTGAAATTGAAAAAAAAACTAAGCGGTGGGTCTTATATTTATGAGAGGGCAATGATACATTAAACTACTAAGAGACCTATTTTTAATAGACTTATCTCACAAGGAATGTCATAATAAAATACATAAAGTGTAAGATGCATTCATTTTAAAATATAAAAGAAATGAATAATTGTCCACAACTTACCGAATCATACTACACTAGATGAATATTCTAAGTCAACTGCTCCTATACTAATAGACACAATAAGAAGCACACAAAGAAGTGTGTTTATTAATCCTAATAGGTTATCGTTGCATAGCAATAGCCTATATTTCAGATAAAGAACACATTATCATCAGTAAATCATGAAGCTATTCCACCCAACACCATCGTAGTCCTATTTACTTAAATCTGGTTGTGTATCTACATCACCCTGGTAATCATCAGAAGTATAAAGAGACAGTTTCTCATACATACTTAAAATTATATCCTCCGTTATAAGATTTTCTGACACCCACATTACAACCATAGTAAACTCTAGTAGAATTGGTGCACCTAGGCCCTCCCCATATTTCATAATTTCTAGTAGCTAATTTTTTACCCATGCAAGGATTTAAAATCAAGACCCATACAAGCAATACACCCATAAATCTCAAAACATTAATTTTCTCTATGATGTTACAAATCAATGTATTTGAACGATCAAATGTTCAGGTGTGGTGTAAAAGGATTTAAGCTTCGTATTTATAGATAAAGAGTAGGAATATATGAAATTCAACTATTTTTTTTGTATCACAAAGATAAATATTGGATGAGTTGTTATTCTATGTTTCCAAGGCCTCCACCAATTTTTTCGAGGCCATCATTACAAACCATCTACCTTTTACTCTAAAATATGTTATTTATTAAATAATTGTCGTCATTCAAGTATCAAATTAAATTGTTCTAGTGCTAAGAAAGCATTTTATCTTTTGTAAAATGAATACACAAAAACTCAAAAAAAATTAAAAAATTAAAAGTGAATTATTCAATTGAAGAAGGGTTTCACCTCTTTTTAACAATCTTAACTTTTTAATAGTTTTCATTACCATGTAAAAAACTTAAGGTATAGAATTGGTTCGACTTCACCTTCCTCTTTCTACAAAATTTCATCACTTTTAAAAAGAATTAGTGGATATAGAATTATAGTGTATGTTGCAAGTAACTATCATGTTTCATTTGTCTATTTTTTTATTATATTTTTCAAATTTTCTTAGTATAAATAATAAATAATAGATGCTATTGTTAGGAAACCATAGTGGTAGATACTCTCAATTATGTGGCACTTGTTCTATATTGTTGGTTAGTAATCTATTTTCATTACAATCATGATTGATAACTTCAATTTTGTCTACATACAAGAGGTTCATTTTGTTTTGTTTTCAACAATGTCTTATACTTCGAAAATTCCAAAAATATTATTTGCCTAATTTTTAATGTCTATTGTATGGACATCAACTAAAATTATAAAGATTATATTAATACATATTAATTAAAAATTATAGATATTTGAATATAAATTTTTAAAGGATAAAAGTGAGATATTCAAAGAATTTTTTTTTTGTATTTGGGTGATCTCACAATAGTGTGTCCCACTTTTCGGGACGAAGGATTTTGGACTTTCAAAAAAAAATTATTTTTTGATGGCTTCGCGCAAAATACCCTCTTCGCATGAAGTGGTTAATAGGCTTCACACAAACTATGTAAAATGGGGGGTTCGCTCGAACTAGACCCAATTCGAGTGAACCTTATGAATAAAAAAAAAAACCAAACAATTTGGGAAAAGTTTCCTTGGTGGGTTTGCTCGAACACCCTCACACCCCTTCGCATGAAGGGGGTCTTCGCACGATGGGCCCTAAAATGAAAATTTCCCCTGAGAAAACAAAAACCTCCTAAAAATTGTCCTTTCAAGGGTTGGGACAAGGACCAAATCAAATGTTTTTTCTGAAACAAATGATGCCAAATAATGTGATTTGGAACAAGCTTTCTATTGAATATTAATTTAATACATATTGATTTCATTATCATTTTCAAATATTACTTTAACTAAACATATGTTGCTTGGTCATTCAACAACCTGTCTATTCAAGGCTTCGGGAAAATAGTAAATTCAAAAAAAAAAAAATGAAAAATAAGTAGGAAAAGTGCATTTGTGTTACCTTTCTATAAAAAAAATAACTTGAATATCTATATATAGAGATCAAGTTAGAGAGATCCAAGTGACCTTATGTCTAAATTACAGTTATTGTCACTTTAGAACTTAATAAAATATGAAATAGTGACCCAAAATGAATGAAACCAATTACATCCTTTAGATATTGAAGTTACAAATACAATTTCACACAACCCACTTTTTGAAGGAGAAGGAAAAATGAATTTTAATGAATTTTAATCTTTTTTAAAAATATTTAGAAACTACAAATAAAATTCTAAAAAACCCTAGTTTACATAATCTTCAAATTCCTTATAGTTTGCAGCTATAGGTGTTCGAAACTAAAGTTTTTTCTGAAAATGTTGATCTCTATGCCAAATTTGGCCAAAAAGTGGGACACACTATTGTGGGACCACCCATTTGTTTATTAATTATAAGCTACAAACAGATTAGAAATATATTGTTTAGATGTGTTGTTGATCACTTGAAGCTTGTATACTTGCACACTAATGACTATACTATGAGAAAACCTAAATTTTATATACTTTTTTATCATATAATGATGTTACTAAAATGATGCTCTTTTATAAAACTTTCTATCTATTTTTATTTCTTCTTTTTCTTTATGTTTTGTGCATAATTAAGGAACTAATAATGTTGTATTTACTAATGAATTTCAAAGAAAAATTTACCACATATGTTGAATAAATTTTTTGTTCTACCAAGTATGTACACATGATAGGTAGATGTAAGTTAAATTGTTTATAATCACCTTTGGAGACTACAATACTACATGTTTGTTAATAAAACAAGTGGGGAGGGGCCCCAACCCATTATAGATCTAGAACACCATCAAAATAAAATAGTGTTAAAAAGATTGAACAAAAGACTTACTCAAGTCATAACCAAGGAAGGATTGGATAAATGGGACAACCAAATAAACATTTACATCTTTTACCCATTTTAAAATTATAAACAATGTAGAGTTCTTACCAAAAAGGGAAAAAGGAATAAAGGAAAATAAAATAGTTAGCCAAAAGGTAAAAAATTAGGATTGGGCAAACAACTATCTAGCTAGAGTTGTCTTCCATATAGGTTGGCACAAGATAATGGGGAGACAAAACCTCTTTATAAGCCTCACATGAAGAAACAATATGGATTGAAGAAGGTGGGAATGAAGTAAGATAATGAGATAGAACATAATCACTAGAAACAACATCTTTACTCAAGGGATAAACAATATGATGAATGTCAGTAGAGAAGGCAACATTAAGACTAATAAAAAAAGGGGAAGAATAGAATGATCATCATTCATATTAATAACCTACTTAGAAGGGATGCAATTTTATTTTTTATTGAACAACAACTAGAGAGGATGGATTTGCGATATCTTAAACATCAGAATCATTAGGAAAAGTATAATATGTTGATGTCAAGCATTAGTTTTCCAAGAGGAGGGGTATCAATTAGCATCCATGGGAAATGACCTAAGGCTTTCCAAATCATCTCATCAAAATAAGTAAAATAGAATTTTAAGGAGAGATTAGGAAATCTCACCCAAATAGAAAAACACATCAATGGAAGTTTGATTGTTTAATCTTCCCCTACACTCATTATCTTTGTGACCAATTTTTTTACAATTCTACCAGTAACCATCAAAGAAACTAGATATACTACTAGATCTAGATCTAAAATTAGTAGGATTATGACCATATATAATTATAAAAATATCCTTAAAAATTGCTACATCTACTATCATGTAAATATTTATGTATTGTAGAAACGTCTTCTTCAGATCTAAAAATTTCTTCTAGTTTAGCCTCTATGATTTCATCTTTGGATTTTAGGGCATCTTATTAAATTATCCTATCATCTTCTGCAGATATTCTTGCTTCCAATTCTTTACCCATTATGGCTGATTGGGTTTCCATTTCTCTTCTGATATTTTTCTTATCCTTTTTCAAATTTCCAATCTCCATAGTAATGGTTTCTAGGGCTACTTCAGATTCATAAGATCCACTTTGTTCAGACAATTGCTCAATGTAATCTTGACTCTCACATAGTTTCTCAATCAATTCTTATCTTTTATCTCTTGAATGCTTCAGTTGATTCTTCAAATCCTCAATGATCATTTCACATTCTTTGAGTTCCCTTTTGTGCATCAACAAACACTCCATATTTTCCATAGTGATCTTACCCGAGCTATTAGGCTTGTTCAATACAACTTAGCTCTGATACCAATTGTTGTTGCTCAAAATAAATGCAAGGGGGGTGAATCAGTGCACCCAAAAATATGAAACAAAACTTAAATACCTTCCACAAGATCCAATATGCAAAAGAAAATAACACATAGAAAATTAGCACATAAACCATTCACACAAAATAGATACAAGCCACAAGATTTTTCCCATGTAAACCCTTATTGGAGGGAGAAAATCATGTGTGGGGATGATTCCCACAAATTTTACTAATGCACCAAATAATTTTTCCCTATTAGGATAAGTTACAAAACCTTGTTAAAGGTATACCCGGTTAAGAGTATCTTGGCCCAGTTACAAGATAAAAGGTCTTGTTAAAGGATTTACACTTTAAATCTTGTTAAATATTCTTCTTACCCTATTAAGACTGACCTTGTAAAAGGATTTAACTTGCAAAGCTATTAGGGCTTGCCTTGAGATAGACTCAAGAATGCTTGATATGATATTTTCCTTTTCTTTTTGATAGATCCTCTTTATCTCTAATGAATCCACTACCTTATACATCAGCCAAATCAAAAAATAATCAATTCCAATCGCAAAACCAAAACATGTTACCCTAATTCACAATTTCATCCTTCTTTTATAATAAGTTATACAAGTTGACCTTTAACCTAAAACATTTTACCCACTGACATAAAATTCAAATCTAATCCTACAAAAAGACATTTGTTAATGCAATAAAGTAATAAAACATAAATAAGGTAGCAAACAATCATTAACTAACATTAAACTGATCAGTAAATAGATCAAATAAAATTTTCTTACAGTCCTCTACTCTTCCTACTAGTGTCACTTGAATCTTCAATAACCTAATCAATTATTTAAACTAGCTGATGTGATCATAGATATAGGTTGGTATACCTTTTCAAATGATAAATGCATCATCACACACCTTAACTTGATCTCCATCTCAAGATTAAACCGATTGAGTGTCGCTCAATATTGTTTACCCAGTTGACTATACACTTAGTCAATTCTTCAATTGAATCTCCATCACCATCAGTAAAGTTCATCTCTCACTGCTAATATCTCATGTTACCTGCAATGAAAACACCTCAATACAATACAATACAATACAATACAATACAATAATATGATCAAAATAAAGATCATCTTCACCAAAATCCAATAAATAGTCAATTCCATGAGCATGGAGTGTAGTAAAAAAATCAGCATTTATAGATTGGTACTCAAAGATGCACCTAACATGAGAAGGTTTGAAGATCCTAGCTTGGGATGGAGAGGATTCTATGGAAGTGTTAACACAAAAAGAATATTTTAAATTGTCCCCTACATTGTATGGATGAAATATATAAAATTATGATCATTTCTCAAGAAGGAACCGTGGAGTTTTTAGAGGGGGTGGTTATTGATGATTGGAAGTGAAAAGTGGTGTGATATTTTTCAAAGCTATTTCTCATTGGTGGAAAAAATGATGTAGAGATCGTTGCAATGGCTTACGAATTATGAATATGTAAAAAACTGGAAGTGGAAGGAAAATCTAATATAATAGTTAATGCTCTTAGAAAAGGCAAGACACCAAACTTGAAACTCTAGGTAGTATTATAAATGACACATGAGTTAATGACATCATTTGACAAGATTATTATTAATCACATCTACCATGAGTGGAATGTAGATGCGGACTTGCTAACAAAATTTGGAGTTGATAGATTTGATAATTGTAATTGATACAATTGTAATATAAATATGACAAGTAGTAGTAGTTCATGACTCATGCAATAATAGTTATAATCATTACTCTATAAGGAATGATCTATAAGGGATAAGTAGAGTTAAAAGAAAAATCCTTTCCACTTTGAGAAATTGTATTATTTTTAGGGAATGTGGAGATAATTGATTTGGGGATATACTTGTAAATATATGACACAATTCAATATATTGAAGCATATGAGTATTATTATGAGATCATTATTTGACTATATGGGGGGTTGGTGGAGATTTATCTATTTAAACAACTCCATAGCTGAATGGT
Source organism: Thuja plicata (assembly GCA_018584345.1). Taxonomy (NCBI): domain Eukaryota; kingdom Viridiplantae; phylum Streptophyta; class Pinopsida; order Cupressales; family Cupressaceae; genus Thuja; species Thuja plicata. The sequence continues at coordinate 1,792,296 of MU223344.1, read as the reverse complement.
CTAATTCTAATTTTTCAAGTGGAGAACATTTTGAGGGGGAAAGTATGGACAGTCCTATTTGTATGAGAAGTGAGAAAAGGAAAATAACATTTCTTGGTTTCATCTCATACAAAAGATTGAGATATGTATCTAAGCAGAGAGGTTTTATGTATATGGAATCCATTAGGATGATTTTGAGTATGGATTTTTTTGTTTCTTTAGATTACTATAGGGTAAATACTAACCTTACCAATAAATTCCTATCCTCTTTGTTTGATTTGGTTGTGCATAAAGTTGAAATAAACTACTACTTCCTAGGTCTTTCCATTAGGAATATTCTTTGTTGGACAACATATATATCGTAGTTCTTTCAGAGAGAGGGGTAGGGATACCCTAGGCTTGTAAGTTGGTAATGTTTTTCTAGACATACTCTAATGTCATTTAACAACCATTCATAATGAAATTGAGTATGCAGGCACTTGAGAGGAACCATTGCTTAACTGTAACAAATCATGCAAATTCCTAATAAAATTTTATTACATTGATGTGGAGATGAGTTTCCAATGGTTGGGGTAATTTTTTAAAATTCTTGGTTCAAAGGCCTTCTATAGGGAATAAGTTCAGAAGAAGGTTCTTTAGGTTGGAATTTTAAAATATTTCTTGATGTCTCCGTCTTTTTTTCATATAGTCAGGATAATATAATGCATGAATAGTAACCCATATAGTAAAATTGAACCTTTGTTGTCAATAGTTCTTTTAAGTATGTATATGTTTCTAGATAGTGTCTATAATGGAATGTAAAATCTTGACAAGGTCTGTAAATAGCCAAATGTAATAAGATGTAAAATATAGATAGTATCTTTAATGAGAATGGGGTTTAATTCTTAGTTGTTCAAATGATAATGTTACCCTAGTTTTATACATGCAGGATGATAATCATTAACAAATAAAAGATTGCATAAAGGTACACCTGTTAGATAATGTTATTCAGCTAATATTTATGAGATACATTGCTATTGCATTTATATTATCAGTTACATTGTACTCTAAGTATTGATCATATTCAAATATTTAAATTCATACTTGGTCATTACATTGTGCATTCAAACTAAATGTAATGTTCTTGTCATATTACATCTTTTACATTGGAACTTAGAGGAACATATGTAGTAAAGAAAGCATGATAGAAGCATAATGAGGTGTAGGGGTCCATGCATTTCCTTTAAGAGGTCTTTGGAATTCTCCAACTGGTTGTCTGCATTTTCTGACTCTTCATCTCCTTTGCATTGTCTTTGTTTGTCCTGCATCATGGAGAAAAAAGTTGTTAGATCCAAATTGGATCTAAGCAATGTATTAAAACCTAAATGCATCATACAACAATCAAAGTTCCCTAATTGCACAGTTACTGATAACATCAATGAAAGGGAAAGGTATGCATCTACATTTACTAAATAGTAATATCAAAGGGACTTATATCCTTATGAAACCCTTTATTATATTTGAAAGATACAATGAAGAAGAGAATCATGATTGGTTACATTATCCTAAATTTCTATAGTATGTGGGTGATCATCACTCTGATTATCTAGACACTGTAGGAATCAAGAACAATGTAGCTATCTTTTATCCCCTTTCCCATAACAAGTTTCAAAAAAGAAGTGGTATCTTGCAAAAGTGGCATAGCTGTGATAATGTGATGTTTAAGCTTGCCAAAAATAGATAATAGATGTAATGTTTTTTGTGAGTGTCACAATCCCGTGCTCAAACCTCATGAACATGCACGAAAATGTTCAAACTGTGCAAGCAATGAGAGAAATCAAAACTAGGTGCAAGACAAGTTGTGTATGTGCAAAAGAGAAAGAATTTATACTGATATGCAAAATTCAACATTGTTGGTGAGAGGATTAATTACATAACAATCAATTGAAAATGTAATATTGTTATGTAGATGCAGTTCTTGATAGTGCATATATATCAAAAATCAAATGATGGTGTTGTTCAAAGATATAAAAGTTGCATATTACTGTATACCTCTTTCTATTTCTAAAAAGTGACATACATGTACAGAAGCAATTCATCATGATGTCATCACAGGAAAATAACAATGTATTTAAATACTTATTGATATCAAATGCAAAATTCATCAAATGTTGTTATCAATGTTGGTGTACAAGGACAATGTGTAAGTTCATAGCAGAGGTATTCAAAGTTGGAGAGGATTCATGCAATTGTATAGATTATTTCTATCAAATGAAACAGATATGCAGGTACAGAGAAGAACTGAATAAATAGTGTTTTCAATGTAAAATAGTGATATACAGAAAGAGATAGATAACATTTCAAAGAAATGAAACATACATGTTCAAGAAGAATCAATTCTATCTAAATATACAAAGGATATGTCTCACTATGATCTAAAGTGATATGCATATATAGGGGACAATCATAACAATATTATTAAAAGGTAGATGATACAGAATTCAAACACTGTTGGCATCAGATGCAGAGTTCTTCCTAATGCTGCTGGAGAAAATAAATGATAATGATATTTATTTTACAAGAAATATGCATGCACACAAGAGATGAGTAAACGATGAGTTCCCAAAAGACAAGACATCAGTGATGTTGTTATTCATTATCAAATAATGCAACATGCATATAACAGAAAGAAGTGCAGTTCAACAAAAGAAAAATACATTGTCTAAAAGGGTCGGGCATTTCAAAACAATGTTGTTCATGGGTGTCACAAGCCAATGCTCCAACCCCATGAATAACATTCTTATTAGAGTCACATCTTCAATATAATATATTTTTCATTTGTCATTTTTGCAAGATGGAGACCAGACGATGGACAAGTCCAAACAACATTGTGGCTACTGTCTGTCTTAACAATAGTAATGTTTAAGTAGCATGTTCACTGTCGACAGTGGACAAAACACAACAAAACCCATATTGACAACCATGTAAGATATGCAGTGAAGGGAGAAGACAGATGTAACTACTCCCGAAGGCATATCTCAAGCTAAGGATTAAGAGATTGAAAAAATGCATGGATATATTTAAACACGAGATTTCAAAGACAAAAATCTAGCTCAAACTTCAAGAGATGTAAAGTGGTGGTTCAAACAAAGGTACCATTTAATGTGAAATAGATGAACCCAGAATCATTGTGATGAATTAGACAAGGATGAAGACATTCAACAGTCCAACACAAGTCTTAAAACTATAAGATGTGACATCAACATCAACAACTGCAAGCATGGAAAGGGAAAGACAAAAGATAACTCATCTGGAGTTAAAATTCAAGACGCGAAAGTTCAAGAGAACTAGTGCTATAATTTTGGGAGCCTGAGCTCCATGAAGACTAGCATGAACAATACCATTGATTAATTCCAAGACCCAAATATAAAGCACACACTCTAGAGTTAATGTAGTCGAACTCTATGTTAAACATATGTCAAAAAGCCAAGCTTCAAACTAAAAGGAGATAAATTCTAGTCAAGATCCCAAGTTCTATTTTTAACTCCAAATAAAGATCCCAAGATACATTTTCCATGCTAGAAGTCAAAGATAGAGTAAACTATAGTTATATAAATGGATTCTAGCCTTAGATCACAGAATAGAACTTCTAAGGCAACAACCAAACTCCTAGATAATAGTGTTGACTTCCAAATTAAACAACCTAAGCATAGAGAGATAGGGGAGTTGTAGAAATCAACGCCATGTTCACATAAAAAGAGACACCACTGGGATAGGGTTTCAAACCCTCATGTCTTTACCAAATGCAAGCAATCGAATAAACCAAATCTAAGACACAAATTCCAGTATAATAAAACTTTGAAGTCCATTGAGTACGTGGAGGAGTTAATACATTAAAGACTGCAGTAATGTGTAGTAAAAGCCTTTGGGTTATCTTTCCCAAGTGGAACGACAATAGTGCAACAAACATCAACCTTTTGCCATGATGGAAATGCCTCAATCTTTGAAAGAGTTATAATCTCATATTGTATGGTGTCGGTCATGTTAACCCAAGGATAGGCTAAGAGGGATGGGTTTTGGGTTCATGTTTAGGCATAGTTTGTGTTATGTTGTATGAGGTTAGGCTTGTTTATTAGGTTTTGGTTTTTGAAAGATGTATAATTTTTGTAACCAACATTAGGGACTTGGATTAGGGCATAAATTATGCCTATTTGTTAGGATTTCTAGTTGATTTGGAGGGATTTTGGAGGGCATTAGATTTTAGAAATTATCCTTGAGAGGGTATATATATCTGGACTTGAAGATCAGTTTTAGGGGTTCAGAATTTTGAGAGAAGGTGGTTTTATGAACATATCTATTACTTTGTGCCTTTTGCATATATTTTGTAACCATAGGTTCATTTTTCATGCAAGATTGTGTTCAAGTGAATGTAACTTATTCCTTGGCATGTTTTGTATCTTGGCATGTAACCATTTTGCTGATTTTGAAGAAAATAAAGTAAGCTCCCCTTTATTCACATAATTTCAAAGTTTTGATATCAATCCTTTTCAAGTTTTTTGCATTTAAGTGTAATGTTTTTTACAGCATAGATAAGTGAATTAATCCAATTCCTTGTCTAAGTTGTCAAAATACAACCTTTTGCAGAATTTGTATGTATGTTGGTAGATTATCATTGTTTGTGTTGCAAACCCTAACAGTGAATTTTAAGGGTCAACCTATATGTTGAGTAGTGAATGTTTACTGCAAATCTCAATAGTGTGTGTCTTGTGGATGGTGGCTTGAACTTCTGATTAATCTGAATCCATTTTCGTGTATCACCTTTCAATTTATTTATTCATTTTTAAGTTATCCTTTTCATTTTCCCCAATTAGAGAATCAATCATAGGTGATATTCTAAATCCAATAGGAACCATCCTAGAATCTAGAGATTCCTTCTTAATTAGAGTCCACCCACAACTCAAGAAGGTTTCCATTGTTACCATGAGATATTAGTATGCCCTAATACCTGAGTGAGGGTGATATTTCAAGGCCTTAACAGATAATATAGAACAACTTAGACAAGGAAGGAAGGTTTTTTTTTGTCAAGGGTGTAAATAATTTGGGGTTGTAATATAGGATCAATGTGGGCTATTTTTAAGGTTGTGTATAGATTTTTTGCATGGCCAAAGTCAGCAATTTTGAATGTAATAGATAGATTTTCAAATATTAATACAAATCTCAAAACCTAGGTTGTCTATTACAAATAAAAAGGTGTAGTATAAGTCATTTCAAGAATCTTAAGACTAACAATTTAGAGTCTCTTCTAGTAAAAATTTATTTAAATTATTTTATTTTTAATTATATGGTATCATATTTAGAGGAAATTATTACTAGCCATTTATTTTAGTTAGGATCGTGATATTTTAGCATGAGATGGCCCCAAACATCACACAATAATTTTTTTCACATCCTTATCATAGGTCATGTGGTGCAAAACGTTTCATTTTTATAACATGTAAATAAAGGAACATCCTTCCATCACAATTAGTTGAGATATGTTTCACTATTTCATTAGAAATAGAATGAATTATTTAGAATGGATATAAGCCTACACCTATTTTTTCAAAAAATTATATACAAAGTTTTGTATCCATATTAGTTTAAAAATTATAAAACAGATTCATCATTAAACTTAGAACCATTGTAGTACCATTAGGAAAAAAATGTGGGTTCACATTATATTTGTAGTTAAACATCTTACATGTTAATATTTGTTCCATTTTATTAAATATTCTCGCTCTAATCTTAAATAAGAATCTAATTAAATTAGTGCTAAAATTATATTCAAGATGGAAATTTCTCAATTGTGTAGAAAATCCACTTGGAATAACTTATACTTTTGATTCCTATATTTGTTCTCATTTCAAAAAAAAAAGTGAATTTAGAGTTTTATTTTCCATGTTTAGTTTCTTAAACATAAAAGAATACTTTCATGATCTAATGCATCCATTAAAGAAGGGGTGTCGGCAAGGAAATTTAGGAGAGGGTACTAATACATTAAACTTTAGAGACCCATTTTCAATAGAATTATCTCATAAGGAATGTCATAATAAAATGCATAAAGTGTAAAATACATTCATTGTAACATATAAAAGAAATGACCAAATCATACTATACCAAAAGAATATTCTGACTCAACTCCTCCTATCCTAATAGACACAATGAGAGGCACACAAAGCAGTGTGTTTATTTATCCTAATAGTCATCGTTGCATAGGAGTGTATTTTTTGTTGGCTAGCCAATGACGGCTTTACTGTGATTTTGATGAACTCTTACGATGGGTTTAGACTTAACTCCATGCATACTAAAAGTAATCTCTACTTTTATGTTTTTTACTTTCACAGACTGGTTACCAGCTTCATGGTGAAGCTGGGGTTTGTTAGGATTTACTCTTACTACTAGTTTAGTTATAATTCCTGCTTTACTACTACTTATTTTTCCTTCTTTAATGTTAAGTACTTAGATTCTTACTTGCACAGACTGGTTACCAGCTCCAAGGTGATGTTGGGGTCTGTTAGGTAGTGGAGGCTGGTTATCAGTTCCATGATGGAGTTGGGGTCTGTTAGTTTTATTTTCTAGTTTTTTATGTTGAAAAAGGATATTGGGTGACGGTGTTTTGACCCCTATGCTGTATTGGTTGTCTGTAGGTTGTTCGCACTTCTTGTGCTTTCTATGTCCTTTCGGGTTAGCCCCTTTGTCTTGGCTACTTTTTCTAATAAAAAATAGTCATCATTGCATAGAAATAGCCTATATTTTGAAGAAAGAACACATTATCAACAGTCAATCCTAAATCTATTCCACCCAACACCACTGCAGTCTTGTGTACTAAAATCAATTTGTGTATCTACTTCACCCTTGCATTCATCAGAAGTATAAAGAGATAAAGTCTCTCTCACATAATTAAAATTATATCCTGCGTCGTAAGTTATGTTGACACACACATTACAACCATAGTAAATCCTAGTATAATTGGTGCACCTAGGCCCTTCCCATATTTCAAAATGACTACTGGCTAATTTTCTACCCACACAAGGCTTTAAAATAAAGAGGCATACAAGCAATACGCCAATAAACCTGAAAACATTAGTTTTCTCCATGATGTTACAAATCAATGTATGTGACTGATCAAATGTTTAGATGTGGTGCAGAAGGATTTGAGTATTGTATTTATAGAGGAAGAGTAAGAATTTGTAAGTCATCTTTTGTTGTTGTATCGTCAAGATAAAGATTTGATGGGTTGCTGTTCTTCATTTCCAAGTCCTACAAAAAAAATTTGAGGCCATCGTTACAAACCATCTACCTTTTACTTTGAAATATATTTTTTCAATTAAATAATTGTCCTCATTCCTATTGAGTTAATTTTTTTTTTTGTAGCTATGTCTATAGATATTATCACATCCAAATTTATTTGACTAACAATTCTAAGTAAGCGAACATTTTATCTTTCGTAAAATCAATACACAAAAATTTTAATCAAAAATATTTTAAAAGTGAATTATTCAATTAAATAAGAGTTTCACCTCTTTTTAACACTACATAAGGTAAAACCTTTCCATTATCCCTATCTTACAGTGTCGTTTGAACCTCAGACTTCACCCTCCTCTTTATACAAAATTTTATTGCTTTTAAAAAACAAAGGGTGGATATAAAAAAAAAATATCAAAAAAATAATAAGCGATGGGCTGGAGCGGGAGTGACAGTAGAGGTTTGAAAGCTAGGGCTTATAAAAAGGAATTCATAAATTTTTCTTTTGTATCTCCCTGTCCTTCAACCTATGTTAAAAAATCCTCTTCTCTACCCTTATCTATTGCCTACGAAAAGTTTGAAAAAAGTTATTAAAAATAATCTCAGCTTCTTTTAGTTCAAATATTAATTTATATGTAATTTTTTAAATAGCTATACCGACAATATGGGAATACTTTTCCCATCCCTAAAGTGTTACATTCCACTTCCTAAAAACATTGCAAAAATTCTCTGATGTGCTTGGAAGGATTTAGATACTCTATTAAAATCTCTTGCTTTGTTACATTTGGAAGTATGTTTAGCTGATCAAGCTAGACAAGTGTTTGTTCTTTGGAAGTATGTTTAGCTGATCAAGCTAGACAAGTGTTTGTTCTTTGATATAATAGTATTGATTCCTTATTAAAATGCACATGTCTGTAGTCAGCTGCAATTATTGGGTTCTAGGAGATTAAGCAAATTTTAGACCATTTGCAAAATTTCAGCACTTGGCATACATGTTTAGCATATTTGAATATTTGTTCAACTGAATTAGGTTGATATATTTCATGTCAAATGTAGAGGCCAAGTGCTCCTTGAATCATTCTATAATATTTTCATGAATTATATGAATAAGATTTTCCACATACAGGATTAAAGCCCCTCGTGATTTCAAATTTGAAGACTTGTGCGTGGAATATTTGTAGGTAAGTGGCTTGATCCTATTTATGTCATTATGATATTCCTTATTATTCCATTTTGGTGCAGGTGAGGCATAAGGAGGTCTTCTTTGCTTGCATATAAATAGATTGGTTTGTATATACACATATCTTCATGCTTGTATTAATGTCCCTATGGTTATGCAAGTCAAAGATTTTGTTGAAGATGAAGCAATTGTAGTCGGCTCTTTCTCTCAATGAAGATTTGTTATCTTTACCTTTGTTAGTTTACAATAGTGTGTCCCACTTTTTTGAACATTTTGATTTTTATTGAAATTACATATTTTTAAGGAAATATGATGATTTAAGTCTTGAGAGCTCCCATTTGAAGGAGTAAATTGAAAATGGTTGCATAAAAGCCTCTTGGATCAAACTGTCTTTTGTATAATCTCTCTACTCCTCACTCACACCTCTAATCAAGTCTCCTTTCCACCGATCAAAATACTGATAAACAATCACCTTGACATTATATTTGTGGGATCAAATAAATTCATTTGACAAACCCAAATACATGACGATAGTACTGAGAGAAAGTTTTCCAATGATTATTATTTTTATATATATTGAGTTTATTATGACTTTTCTTTTTAAGTTTTACTATATTTAGGTTGTCTCACCATTTAGCAACTTCTCTATTAGACACTTCTCATAAAATAGTAAATTATGAAGAAAAAATTCTTAAAAATATCTAGGAAATAGGTATTTATGTTACCTTTCTATCAAAAAAATTAAAAATGAATTTTGATATATATATATATATATATATATATACCAAGTTAGAGCGATCCAAATGAACCTATGTCTAAATTATAGTTAATGTAGTGCTTCATAACTCAATAAACTATAAAATATTCAACCAAATTAAATGAAACCAATTAGATTTTCTTGATCACATGTAACTAATTAAATGATTGACTATATTAAGTTGAAGATGATGCAAGACATTAAATTAGTTAATGGTTTGTATTGTCATTGATGTCAACTTGATATCATCTGTATGATCATGCTAAAGACTTCAGAGAACCAATGGAATAAAGGTTATGCTTCCAGCAATGCATAAAAGTCTAGTATTCACTAAGTGATAAACTACACTAGTGAAGTGCACACCATCGATAAAGATAGAGATTAAAGTCACAGTGATGCCTGACGAGCAGAAGACAGTGTTGCCCGACGAAGCAGAATCACATGATACCCAATGAGGTAAAAACAATGTTGCGAGATGAACAAAGATCAAATGATGCCCGACGGATGGAGATTCCAAAGCTAACTGAAGTGACACCGATGGAACTGGCAGTTGTCACCGGCAACGAACTGCAAAATTGACCGACAGAATAGAGAGACCAGAAAATCACAAAATATCTAGCTAGCAAGGCTAAATGATAGACTTAACCAGTTGTTTTATTTATTTTATTCGACCTCAGTTAAGTAAGTGATTTTTACAGTTGGCAAGAAGATAACTATGAGATAAATTAGGAGTTAAAGCCATAAATCAATTTGGCTAGATTGTTTTTTACGTCAAGAATCAAAAATCAAAGAACCTAGAATTAAAGAAAATCATGTCTATTTAAGAGACAAGAATAATTCATTCTTTGTGTGGTCAATACACAATCAGATACATGGGGGAGTGAACTGATAGAAGATGTTGAAGATAAATTGATGAAGGATTAACTTCATATAGTCCTGATCAATCAAGCTGAGGGAGAGCTAAAGAATTCTGCTGACACCGCCAGACAGTGAATCATAGCATCACAGAACAGAAAGAGTTAAGTATAAAGGAATTGAATTGATACATTGATCAGAAAGATATTGTAAGTAAATAGATTTGAAAATCTGCAATTCAGTTGCATTAGAAACAGGTCATTTTGTTTTAGTTTAACCATTGAAGCATTAAAGTCTCTTAATAGAGCAGGACTTAACAGTCTTTTGTAATTGAGGTATATCCTAACAGATTACTAGAAGGTTGACTCATGATAGTAGCACCAGTCTTACCTAAAGCCTATTGAAAGTCTAAGAAGGAGGCTGATTCAAGGATGGTAGTAATATTTTGCATAAAGCCTATTAACAGTCATGAAACTGATTCAAGGATGGTAGCGTAGATGCCAGATACTTAGTGAAAACCTATGTATTGAAAATCCTCTAACAAGGTCGCACTTAACAGTGTGTTTGTAACCTTTAACAGGGTTGGCTCCTAACAGGGCTCACTTCAAAAGATTGAAAATTTTGGGTGCCGGTCACAGTGGTTTTTCCCTTAACAAGGTTTCCACGTTAAAATCCTTCTGTTATGTGTGTATGGTTAATTACTTTAGTGTTTTACATTCTACATATGCATTTATGGATTGACTGGTATACTCTACATATTTACTGAGTATCGATAAATACAGTTTACTGCTTATTGGTTACCAAGGAGAAACAAGATAGACAAGGTAAAACGATAGACAGTTATTTTTTTCAAATATTTTGTAGGCATGCATCTTGTTGGGAATTAATAATTTGAGAAGTATTGAATTGTGGATTAAATTTTAAATTCAATAAATTGTTGAGGCCACTGATTCATCCCCCCCTCTCAGTTATTACTAACAATTGGTATCAGATCTTGTGTGTTTAGAAGGAAGGTTTCAAGACCTAACTGAAAGATCACAAGATGAATAGACGAGATGTGCCCAAGTTGAACAAAGACAACTTTGCTTCATGGAAAAGCAGGATAAAGCTTCACTTATCAGGTATTGGCAATGATATTACTCAATACTTAGAAATTGAATATGTGTTGCCTATAGGACCATTGATAGTGGATCAATTGAGAGTAAAGCATGAACATAACTGCATGGTTATAGAGATTTCAGACCCACTCTCTAATGCTCAATTTGAAGATGTCAAGGATTGCAAAAATGCAAAGACAATGTAGGACAAGTTGAAACTTGTACATGGAGGTGATGCAAATGTTCTGAGAGCCAAGGCAGAAAGCCTTAGAGGGAAGTTTGATGATCTCAGAATGAAAGAAGGTGAAAGCATCACATAGTACAACACTAGAATAAAAGAAGTAGTCAATGCTATACGAGGTGTTGGAGGTAGAATTGAAGAGGAGATAGTGGTAAGTAAAATCCTAAGAACCTTATTGCCTATATATTCTATTAGAGTATATGTATTCAAGAAATGAGAGCAGTAGCAAATAATACAGTCACTCTTGATAGCCTGATTGGTAGACTGATTTCATTTGAGATGAATAACTTTGATAATAGTGTCTCACCAAGCTTAGAGTCTACATTTGAGTGTTCTGTGAGAATAAGAAAATCTAGTCAAAGACACTCATCTAGAAAAGATAGTGAAAGAGAAAGTGAAGAAGAAGATCTAGATGAAATTGAAGCACTCATGGCAAGAAGAATGCTTAGAGGAAAAGGTAGATACAAAGGTAAGTTACCACTTGTATATTTTAATTGTAAAGAGATTGGACACTTTGCTGCAAGATGTCCTAAAAGAAGAGATGAAAGAAGTGATAGTAGATCTTTTGAGAAGAAATATGATAGAGGTGATAACAAAGATTACAAAGGTTACAGACGATCAGAAAGAAGTGATACCTGAGATTACAAGGACAAAGGAAAAAAGGCTAGCTATCTAGCTACTTGCAAAGATGAAGATACTGGTCCACAAAACCAGATGATGATGTTGAGATAGTGTTTATAGTTGTGAAGGATGATTCAGATGAAGATGAAAGGTATGAAGAAATTGCACTCATATCTAAGATTAGCAAAAAAAATATCTGGATTATAGATAGTGGCTGCACTCACCATATGACCGGTGACAAAGAAAAGTTTGAAACTTTTGAATACTATAAAGGTGGTACAGTAAGAATGGGAAATGATTCTCCTTGTCAAATTGAAGG
>MU223344.1:1717559-1777367 GCA_018584345.1 Thuja plicata | reverse complement strand
CAAAGTCGGCTCAAAATAACTTTTGAAACCCGAAAATTTTGAAGGAAAAATTATTTTCTGCTATTTCAGGTGGTCCAACTTCCGGAGACCATAAGTCATCACCAGTTGACCCGATTGACTATTATAAGCCCATTTCAAAAACGCCACGAAGCGCTCTACAACTCCTTAATTATGCAAGCATCATCGAGCCCAAGTTTCAACCTCATTCGGGGCCTCTAAAGCCTTCAAAACTGAGCTCAAAGTTTTTGTACCCTGTTTTCAATACCGAAAATTTTCAATATCTTCAAAACTAGACCTGATCTAGCCATGAGACTTTACTGGCAAGCTGATATGATTGAGATGAACCTCCACATGCAAAATCAGAAAATTTCAAGATCGTATGGCCAACTTACTAAAAATAGCAAGTTTCCATAAATAGCAGCTCTGCACAAGGTAGCCCTTATTGAAAAGAAAACAGAAATATTTTTGGGTGATGTAAGATTGCCCTTACACCCAGGATGCTCCTGCATCAGTTGTACACACTAGACCAGATATTGTACATGCAGTAGGAATTGTTGCTAGATTTTCTGCTAACCCCAGGGAATCACATATAACTGCTGTGAAAAGAATACTAAGATATCTGAATAATACTGAGGAATTTGGCTTATGGTATAGAAGAGAAGGAAAATTTGAACTAAGAGTGTTTACCGATGTTGATTGAGCTAGGAATCTTGATGACTGGAAGAGCACAACTGGAGGAGCATTCTTTATGGGTGACAGACTTGTCACATGGATTAGCAAGAAGCAAGGATGCATCTCTCAATCTACTGCAGAAGCAGAATATGTTGCTGCTACTGCAAACTACTCAAATATTGCATGGATCAAATAGTTTCTAGAAGGTATGCATATGAAGATCAAAGAACTAGTAGTTACTTATTGTGATAACACCAGTGCAATAAATATTTCCAATAATCCAGTCACGCATGCAAAGACTAAACACATTGCCATCAAGTATCATTATTTGAGAGAACAAGTCCAAGGAAAAGAGGTGATGCTTGAATATGTGCAATCAAAAGAATAACTGGCTGATATATTCACCAAGCCACTGCCCAAGGATACATTTGAGTACCTAAGAAAGAGACTAGGGGTCAAACCCATGTCTAACAGTCACTAAAAGGACTGAAGGCTTCATCAACCATATGTTATCAGAATATCCATCATGATTGATGCAAGAAGAAGTTGAACTTCATTGCTACATCTGTATATAGACAGGTATATATCAGAACCAAGCACTAGAGAAGATTTTTATATTGACAATGGATAAGGGAAATTCAAGGAATATATTATGGAAAGAAGGAATTAGTTGACAGAATGTCAGATATTTGTAAAATATATTTTTGGCATTGTTTTCAAAGGGAGAGAATGTTTCCATATTATCATCAGAAACTATTCAATATCAGATTACTCAAATAGAGAGAGATCATATCCAAAGGGAGAGTATTTGTATAAAAGTTGTAAATACATAACAGTGACATCAAAGATGGAGAATAGTCAAAGAGAAAATTGACACCAACAAAGGTCACAACACATCAGAAGTAGAAAAAGGAAAGATGCAAGAATCAAATCTAAGCTTACACAGAGCTTATCGATGGTTAGACACTTTATCAGTTATCAAAGCAAACTGTTCGGTAATTTGACGAATCTCAACAATTGTATTTCATATTGTATTAGAAATAGTATAGTGTGATAATATAGCATAATTCCATCAATGGAAAAGGGAGAGATTGATTACATGTAACTGATTAAATGATTGACTATATTAAGTTGAAGATGATGCAAGACATTAAATCAGTTAATGGTTTGTATTGTCATTAATGTCAACTTGATATCATCTGTATGATTATGCCAAAGACTTTAGAGAACCAATGGAATAAAGGTTATGCTTCTAGCAATGCATAAAATTCTAGTATTCACTAAGTGATAGACTACACCGACGAAGTGCACACCATCGGTAAAGATAGAGATTAAAGTCACAGTGATGCCTGACGAGCAGAAGACAGTGTTGCTCAATGAAGTAGAATCACATGATACCTGACAAGGTAAAAACAATGTTTCCTGATGAACAAAGATCCAATGATGCCTGACGGATGGAGATCCTGAAGCTAACTGAAGTGACATCGATGGAAATGGCAGTTGTCACCGGCGATGAACTGCAGAATTGACCAACAGAATAGAGAGATCAGAAAATGATAAAATATCTAGTTGGCAGAGCTAAAGGATAGACATAACTAGTTTTTTTATTTTTTTTATTCGAACTTAGTTAAGTAAGTGATTTGTACAGTTGGAAAGAAGATAACTACGAGATAAATTATGAGTTAAAGCCATAAATCAATTTGGCTAGATTGTTTTTTACACCAAGAATAAAAAATTAAAGAACCTAGAATTAAGGAAAATCATGTCTATTTAAGAGACAAGCATAATTCATTCTTTGTGTGCTCAATACGCAATCAAATACATGGGGTAGTGAACTGATAGAAGATTTTGAAGAGAAACTGATGAAGGATTAACTTCATACAGTCCTGATCAATCAAGCTGAGGGAGAGCTGAAGAATTCTGTAGACACCGACGGATAGTGAATCACAGCATCACAGAGTAGAAAGAGTTAAGTACAAAGGAATTGAATTGATACATTGATCAGAAAGATATTGTAAGTAAATAGATCTTAAAATCTGCAATTCAGTTGCATTAGAAACAGGTCATTTTTTTCAGTTTAACCATTGAAGCATTAAAGTCTCATAACAGAGGAGGACTTAATAGTCTTTTGTAATTGAGGTATATCCTAACAGATTACAAGAAGGTTGACTCATGATAGTAGCACCGGTCTTACCTAAAGCCTATTGACAGTCTAAGAAGGAGGCTGATTCAAGGATGGTAGTAAGATTTTGCATAAAGCCTATTGACAGTCATGAGACTGATTCAAGGATGGTAGCATAGATGCCAGATACTTAGTGACAACCTATGTATTGAAAATCCTCTAACAAGGTCACACTTAACAGTGTGTTTATAACCTTTAAAAGGGTTGGCTCCTAATAGGGCTTACTTCGGAAGAGTGAAAATTTGGGGTACTGGTCCCAGTGGTCTTTCCCTTAACAGGGTTTCCACGTTAAAATCCTTGTGTTATGTGTGTATGGTTAATTACTTTAGTGTTTTACATTGTACATATGCATTTATGGATTGACTGGTATACACTACATATTTACTGAGTATCAGTAAATACAGTTTACTACTTATCGGTTATCAAGGAGAAACAGGACAGACAAGGTAAACCGACAGACAGTTATTTGTTTCAAATATTTCAAAGGCATCCATCTTTTTGGGACTTGATAATTTGAGAAGTATTGATTTGTTGATTAAAGTTTAAATTGGATAAATTGTTGAGGCCACTGATTCTCCCCCCCCCCTCTCAGTTATTACTAACATTTCTATATATTGGTGTTACAAACCTAGCTTCAAAATAATTATGTTCTTTTCAATTCTATAAAAAAGTTTTTGATTAAAGTGAGTATCACTCCTTAAAAATGTAGTTGGAAAAAAAGTGGGACACAGTATTGTGAGATCCGTGTGGTCTAGAAAAACACCAATTTTCTAGGATATTAAGGCATTGATCCCATGTCATATGGATATTGAGTGCAACTTAATGGTGATTTAATTGGCATTTGAATTGCCCTCTTTGTATCTCCATGGTCATTTGGGTGATGTAGAAGGCTATATATTCATAATTACACATATGTGTTAGGAAAAAATCTATAATTCAATTATCTACGGTCGTCATTCAAAAGAAATTATGGGATATAAATTGTTACATGTACATAATTGTAAAGGATTGGTATTGTTTATAAGTAGTATAAGAAACTATAGTAAAACTGGGTAGTTGCATGATCATACATCTCCATGATAGGCTATAGTATTTCAAGGTGGGTGATTGAACTTGATTGTGGATCCTCTCTTGCCACATTTTTTGGCTTGGGGTAATGATAAGTTGATTAATAACATACCCTTATGATTCATTACAAATTTCCTTTTAATGTTCTTTCCTTGTTGTCCATGGGATGTTGCTCCTTCAAGATGGATTACTAAGTAAATGTGATATGTAATGTTTTATATTTTTATGATTCTAGTGAAAATTAAATGTGCTTATCTTTCTTTCTTACATGTGACTTTATTTCCTTATAGATTTGGTACAAGTCTTAGGATCCAATCAATCCTATTCATAAAACACCTTTATTTCTATTCTAATCTAGTTTACTACTCAGTCAGCATGAGTTAATTAATTTTTACAAATTTGATTATATCTTAAAGGAGCCACACTTGATTAAAACATTCAAAAGTTTAAGCATGATATATTTTTAGGTATGTGTAGTGCATAATGTATACTTATTTTTATTGTTCCAATCCAATTTAGTATGACTATATTAATTTCTTATAAACATGTTGCAAATCAGTGACCAAGTTAAGATTGCAATAAAATGACAAAATTCTTAAAAGATGAATGTTTCAATTCCTAAGTATGATTTTTTGACTTTTTATTAACATATAAGAATATTGTAATTAGTATTGTTGAATATCGTTTAATTAAAAATTGAATTGAATGAGTTGAATATTATTATGTTAATATCTTAAACATTTGCTAGGTGTTATATTGAAAGGAATGTCATGCTTTATAAAGATGAACTATGCATAATTATGCAAATAATATAAGATTAACTATATTTAATATAGAATTATATCTTATCTCCCATGATGTCCATGTAGGGGAGATCTCAATCAGGCAAGAAGATCATTTATATATTTATTCATCCATCGATTATTCAAAGAAAGAGTCAATCAAGCATAACAACAATAACGATCTTTGAGGAGTATTCATAGATCTTGTGAATGACATCCTTGATTCTTCTCTACATTCCAAGATTCAAAGACTTCATACAACTACATTCAATAAGTATACAAGAATATTCATATACATCACGATCTTAGTATCCATTTATGAAGATATATGCATTTACATTGTATATCTAATATCAACTTAAAATTTACAATCTTTCATTTCCTACAAATTTCATTTATATTACAAGTTTTATTCCTCAACCATGGTTTGACTAAGGAAACCCCCTTTCTAAAAAAAAAATTCCTCATTTTTTATGTGTAGGTATAGGTGGCATTCACACTAGATTAGATATGGGAAGTTGAGGAACTAATAGATGGTGAACGAGCACCTAGGCTATCCTCAAATCCCTAGTTAGTTTTGGCTTGTAATGGACTCTATCCAAGTCAGTATGTTTTTCCTTAGACCTTAGAAGTTCTTGTTGTTGTGTTTGACTAGGTGAATTAGTGGTTAGTGCTAATTTCATTCTAGTTTAGGTTAGTTTGCTTTTAAGTGTTTAGTTCCTAGATTAGGCCTAAATAAGGGAAATGGGGTCTAAATGTGTCCTACACCTATGTATGGTGAGAAAGATGCTTAAAGAGGCATAAATGATGTTTTTTCAATGCATTTTATGGGTTATAGGCTCTAAAAGATAGTTTGCATCATAAATGCAAAAGATGCTAAAAAATTGTCATGACAACATTTGCATCTCTTTCCAAATGTTGCATGCAACTCGACAACTTTGGATTACCCTCATTCTAGGAGTGGGAAACCAATTCTAGTGGCCCAAAATGGTGTAGGAAGAATCTTTAGACACTCTATGAATCATTTCATGAGGTATATTGGAATGTAAGGATGTTTTTTAAAGCAATAAAACAAGTTTTCTTAAAAATTGTCGTGCCCAAAAGTTGGGCAAAAACACACGAACAAATTTTTTTTTAATAACGCACTAAAACAAGATACCAAAACAATCACAAGGGTAACATGTGCATGCAAAATGGTGCAAAGGGATAAATGAAACCAGAAAGGTTACAAGGAGAGGGATAGCTTTAAGAGCTATTCTAAAAGATGTCTGAAGCTCCAAACTTGATCTACATGCAAACTAAGCCAGTTGACCAAAAGTCAACTATACTCTAAAATAAGTGAATGGTAAGCACTAGGGTTTGCTAGATCCTAAGGGAGACTCAAACACGCAAAATGAGAATAGTTGACTAAAAGTCAACTAAAGTTGACCAAAAGTCAACTATACTCCAAAATAAGAGAAGGGACATTACTAGGGACTACTAAGTTCTGAAGAGGAAATAGGCACGCAAAATGAGGCAGATGACCACAAAGTCAGCCCATATTGACCCAAAAGTCAACTATCTCCGTAAGACATGAAACTGGAATCTTAGGGTCTAGAAGCTATTGGGAGCACCTGGTTCAAATACAAAGGTGATCAGAAAAGTTTGACCATGGTTGACCAAAAGTCAACCATACTAGAATTTGGTCAAAGACTACCAATCTAAACCCTAACCAAAGGGACGGTAAGGGGTTGGTTTGACACTCTAGTTGATAAAACGTTAAATGATTCTATAAAGCTAATCGAATAATTTTAACCAAAAAAATAACGTTGAAATTTAAAAGTATGTATTAGCTCATAATAACCCCATTTGAAATTAATCTCCAAAAATTAAAAATTTTCAAACATATGATTAAATCAATTCCAATAAGTAATTTGCTCAAATCTAATCTTAAAACTATAAGTTAAATGAAATATAAAAGAATGCATAAATATGATAACTAAAATCTAATCTAAATAATTAAAAACTTCTATGAATCTAAAAATCATTTCTATAATAGAAAGGGCCTATTTATTAATCTGAAATTTCCAACCCATATCTTTCTTTAACTGAGTCATTTTATTGCAAATTTAAAATCTACAAAATTTATCATGACAAATAACAATTTATTCATTTGCTAAATAAAATCTAATAATCGCCATGTAATATTAAATATAAAATAAAATGAAACGAATAAATAATATATAAAAAATACTTTAAACCCCAAAAAAACCCCTTAGGTTTGCGAAGGAGGAGAAGTGGCCGAAATATCCACAGAGGGGCGACAGAGAATCTCACGCGCCGTGTGAATGGCGGACGGATGGCGGGTGGAGTGGGGAAAAGACCAGTGGTGGGAGGAAGAGCAGAGGGGAGCAGGTGGCGGCAGCACCCTCCATGCCGCTATGTTTCCACAGCGGTGGACGATCGATTACGGCCGGTGCTGCACCACCCACTGTGGTTACACAGCGGGGTGGGGGTTGCGCCCACGCGGCCTCTGCTGTGCTTAAGTGGGTTGGGGAAGGGCTTGGCCCTCCCTACCCATTCCATTAAATTTAAAAAAAAAAAAAAATCCCTCCCACAGCGCCATGCGCTTAAAACATTTTTTTCTTTTTTTAATTTATTTCTTTAATTTAATTATCTTGTTTAAGACAATTTGCATTAATAGAATCTAACATATATATATATATATATATATATATATATATATATATATATATATATTAAAATAAAGACTGGTGAAAAAAATTTATGTAGATCCCAAAATAGGGGGTATTAGAATAATTTTTTTTTTTAATAAAAATACATGGTTGCATTCCATAATTAATACTAATCATAATGGTAAAAGAAAATTTTTATTTCGAGCATAATTTTTTTTTGACATAATTTCTAAAATTCTCAAAAATAACATAAATAAAATGAAAGTAGTAATTTCTCTTTTCCATTTACTCAAGAACACTTAATAATTAATTAAAGGATCTAATTACTTAAGGGATTTTAAATATGCTATTAAATATCACTTTCCCAACCTTCCATGTGTTTAAACAATTCGTTCCAAGAACTTAGTATATTGAAACATTGAAAGTTCTTATAATGTTTAACACCTAACGAATGTAAAATCAACTAATTTTGTTCAGCATATAACAACAGAGGCATTTCAAGGATCTCTCATCTTAATTTAAAATAGAATGCGTTTGCACTATCAAATAGAATTTCCATTGAACCTCCATGTTAGAATATGGTAAGAAGTTTACAATAATATAAGTCTACAAATTTTAAAATGGTCTTAATACAAAATTCCAACAATGAAGATTTCTCATAAAATAAGTTACATATTGATAATATTTACAGTCATACTCATCTCCCACACAAGGGTATTATTCATCTTCGCTATCCCTCCAAGAACCTGATAAATGTTGAGGTTGACCATGGAGGCTCACCTCCCAACCTAGGCCTTTACAAGGCCACCCCCGAGCTTGCGTATCCAATCTAGAACGGGTTACAAACAGAAGACACCCAAGAAGTAGGAAATAAGAATAAAGAACTCAAGCACAAGAAAGCTTCCCAACATCAGGATGAACAAGAGGAAGTATCTCCAAGAGACATTCTAGAAACAGGGGTAGTGGTAGACCTCACTGAAGGAGAAAACCAAGAATACACATAGAATACACAAGCCTCACATGGACTTGATAAGGACCATCTTTACAAGATTTTGTCCTGAATAACCTCCTTATACCTCCTAAATGCCCTCAGGCCCATCTTGGCTTGATGGGTATCATGTTACCCCAAGTTTTTCCCTCCTCACATGGGAGACTCTACACTTAACAGGAATCATTTCCATCTATCCCTCCAAGGATATTCTGCCCTCCCAAGGGTGAGTGTACCTTGAAGACCCCTTCAAAATCAAACACAAAGTAAAGACATTGAAAAACAAATAAAGAAATTTCCAACAGAAAATAAAAGCTTCAAAACACATAGGACTCCATTAATGGAGTCCTTGAGCTCAAGAACACACATGAACACAAACAATTAACTTTAAATAAATCCAAACTTAATCCAAAGCTAAGCTGTGAAGAGGAATGTTGTTGAGCTATACTTCCTAAGCTCCTTCTCCAAAGGCTCCTTCAAACTAAATTCTGTCTCTAAGGGTAGAGAGTGGGTGAATACTCAACTCATCCTAAAACCTTCCCTAAATAGGAAAACCTCCAACATGAGCAAGGATTAACCCAAGGGTAAGGTAAATCTAACCAATCTTAAACTAAACCACATCCTAACTCTCCAAGGGTGAAGTCAAATGAAACTTGGGTAGAAGAGAAAGTGAGGTTAACCAAAGTCACACTCCTCTTCCAAATTCGCTCAAAGTTGAAAATGACACTTAAAGGTAGTAATAAATGAGTTTAGAGGCTCATTAATGATAGAAAATGACCACTAATTCATAGGGTATCAAGTTGGGTGACTAGAACTGACCCTAGTTACCCCCTAGGAGCCCAAAAGACCCTCTGAAACTCACCCTGAAGTTTACCTACGGGTTTCCAAGTCATAGAAATTCTAGAAACTTTTAACCCTAGGGTAAACTTGGGTACTACTCCTAGATGACCTTGGTTAACCTTTGAATAACCTTGGTCTCCCCTTTACTAGCCATGTCAATAAATAAATTACAACAATTGCCAAACTTGGCACATTAAATGAAAATAATAGACATGACTTAATCACATAATTATTTACTAATTTAATAACACACATGAAAACCATGTTTATGAAATAAACACTTAAAAATGAGGTCCATATCTCTTTATATAGACAGGACCTTGGAAAGCATGGTTATTTACTTAGGTTCCAGTACTGGGTCCTCGATTTAGATCCATTGTCAACTTTTCCTGCACACTCAATGCACACATCAGTAGATCCAAAACAACATGATATGAAACATAACACGACATCAATGATATACATACATATAAACCATATTTGTAATAGAACTGAAATAACCTAACATTGGTTTCCTAAACCATTTTCATCATATTACATTCATACATTTAAATCCATATAAGACATCAACATAAGCTAAACTGAATTAGAACATAAAGCATCTCAAAAGTACACTAATTACAAAATCAGGTACTGAATATATAACACAGGATTCCACTGATCCTCAAATGTATAAAAGGTCTCTGATAGTCAAAGTATGTCAAAGTATAAACTACTAAAATCATGAGAACAAAATAGTAAAACTATAACAGTCAAAAGTAGGCCTCACATCCACCCCTCTAGGCATGAACTTCCTCCTAGAGTTCAGCGAAGAGGTGAGGGTACCATAATATCATCTATGTTGTGTCCTCCCAAGAGGCTATAACCTTGTCATAGAAATCCCACTAGACCCTAACGTGGTCAAGCTCTCTACCTCGAAGGCCCAAATTTTGCCGAGCCAATATATGAATTGGCTCTAATGCCAGCTGCCCATCTGACTCCACCTGCAAGGCATCCCAATCTATCACATGAGACTCATCATATATATACTTCCTCAGAACTGAAACATGAAACACATCATGGATGCGTGACAAGCTAGGTGGCAATGCTAAATGGTAAGCAACTGGTCCTATCCTCTCAAGTATCTCAAAAGGTCCAACAAAATGGGGTGCTAGCTTAGAGCCCTTTCCAAAATGGATTGGACTCTTATGCAGTCGCACTCTCAAGAAGACTCTGTCTCAAACTAGATAGGCTTGATCAATCCTCTTCGTATCTACATACTTCTTCTGCCTATCTTGAGCTTCCTCAAGTCGCTGCCTAATCAAAGTTACCTGTTGCTCCATATGTCTGACTAGCTCAGGACCAATGGAAACTCTATCCTTGATCCTATCCCAACTGAGTGGGGTCCTGCATGGTCTACCATAAAGAGCCTGGTAGGGAGGCATATCCAAGGAAGTATGGTGCCCATTATTATAGACAAACACCACTAGGTGTAGGTATTCTTCCCACCGGGTCTGATGGTCCATGACGTACATGTGAAGCATGTCCTCTAACACTTGATTGACCATTTCAGTCTATCCATCTATCTCAGGATGATAAGCCATACTGAATTTAAGTCTAGTACCCATAGTTTCCTAAAGTTCTCTCCAAAGGATAAGTGAAGAGAGAATCTCTATCTGAGATGATCTTCCAAGGTATGCGATGAAGTCTGACTATATCTCGCAAGAACACTTGTGCCACTGTTGGTGTGGTAAAGGTAGTATGCATGAGTGAAAAGTGAGCCACCTTAGTAAACTTGTCGACTGTCACCATGATAGCATCATGACGTTGAGAAGACATAGGAAGGCCTACTATGAAATCCATAGATATGGTGTCCCATTTCCACACTGGTACCTCATGAGGCTGAAGGAGACCACCTGGATGATGGTGTTCCACCTTCACCCTCTGGCACTCTAAGCATCTAGCTACCATCTCTGCATTCTGCAACCTCATGCCTAGCCAATGATAATATAGTTTCCTCAAGTCGGCATGCATGTTCTTAAGTCTAGGATGCGCTACATAAGGGGCCCTATGAGCCTCAAGAATTGCAAACTCACACAATCCCCTGGAAGAAGGTATATAGATATGTCCTCTATGATTTAATAGTCCATCAGAATCCAAGGCATATTCTAAAAACTTCCCCTGAAGGGGTCTCTGAGATCGAATCAACTCACAAACCTCTATTTACAACTCATCCTCTTGCACATGATGAAGGATGCGATCTCTCAAATCCATGCCAGTAGACATAGAAGAAAGCTCATGCCATCTCCTACTCAAGGCATCTACGACCACATTCTCTTTCCCTTTGATGTAATAGACACCAAAATCATATTCACATAAGAACTCCATCCATCTTCTCTATCTAGCATTAAGGTTCTGCTGAGTGAAGATGTACTGAAGACTCTGCTGGTTTGAATGAAGTTTGAACCGATGTCCTAAGAGAAAATGTCACCATATGACTAAAGCATGCACCACTGGTGTGAGATCAAGGTCATGGGTAGGGTAGTTGAGCTTGTGAATCTTTAGTTTCCTAGAATCATAGGCTATAGCTTTCCCACCTTGCATAAGAACTGCTACAAAACCATCCAAGGAAGCGTCTGTGCATACCATAAAGTCTGTTGAAGGCTCTAGAATAGCTAAAATGGGTGCACTGGTAAGTGCTCTCTTGAGCTCCTAAAAAGCCTTATCACACATTTTAGTCCACTCAAAATTCTTTCCCTTTTGTTGAACAGAGGTAATGGGGTGTGCTACCTGAGAGAAACCATTCACAAACTGTCTGTAGTAACCGGCTAAACCCATGAAACTCCTAACCTCAGTCACAGTGGTAGGTGCTGGCCAATCCATGATGGCATCAATCTTTGATGGGTCTACTAAGATCCCATCACCTAAAATAACATGGCCAAGGTACTTGACCTTTGCTCTGAAGAAAGCACACTTCACCAAGCTACCATATAACTGATTGTCTCTAAGACACAGCAAAACTTCCCTCAAGTGTTCCTCGTGCTCTTTCTCATTCTGGGAATATATCAAGATGTCATCGAGAAACACAACTACAAACCTGTGAAGGAAGGTTTGAAATACTCCATTCATAAGACTCATGAACACAGCTGGAACATTCGTAAGACCGAATGGAACTACAGTGAATTCATAGTGGCCATATCTAGTGCGGAATGTGGTCTTGTGAATATCACTATCCATGATCCTTAACTGATGGTAACCCGATTTGAGGTCTATCTTGGAGAAGACTTGGGCACCAGGCAACTAATTGAACAAGTCATCGATCCTAGGAAGTGGATACTGATTCTTGATGGTCACCTTGTTCAACTATCGGTAATCCATGCACAACCTAAGAGAGCCATCTTTCTTCTTCACGAAGATAACTGGTGCACCCCAAGGAGAGACACTAGGATGAATGTGTCCTTTCTCTGATAGTTCCTTAAGCTGTATCTTGAGCTCATTAAGCTCATTAGTGGTCATCCTATAAGGTGCTCTAGAAATTGGCTCAGCTTCTAGTATGAGATCAATGTGAAAATCTACTGCCCTACAAGGAGGGATACCAGGTAGCTCTAACGGAAACACATCTGCAAACTCTTGAAGAATGGGGAAGGCATCAAGAGAAGTTTCCTTCTCTCTCTCTTCTTCCCTATCGCTTATGGTGATAGCATACAATTGGCATCCCTTTTGCATGCATCGCTTAAGCTACATGGCGGATATCACATAGAGGGATACAGGCCTATGAAACCCAGTAATAACTATATCTATACCATCATAATCCAAACATTTGATCCTCTTCTTACGAAAACCTAGCTTGGCTCTATGTGCACTTAGCCAATCCATGCCAAGGACTAGACTATAAGACCCAAGGGGAGTAACTCTGAGATTAGCTATGGTGGTCATCCCACCAATCTAGTTTGGACAATCACTAACCATCGAGGTTATGAAAACTCTAGATCCTGAAGCTAACTCTACTTCCCAACTAACCTCTTGTCTAGCTGCCACTAGCCTGCAACACTCCATAACTAATGGAGAAATAAAGGAGTCAGTGGCTCCTGTGTCAAAAAGAAAAGTAACATCACTACCTCTGATCTTACCTAAGGCCTCAATAATGGTAGCATAGTGCTCTGCCTGATGATTGTCCACTGCTGCAAAAACCATGTGGGATTTCTCCCTGTCACCTACTATTGGTTCTAAAACTGCCATACACTAACTACCACCCTGTGGGCACTCTCTAGCTAAGTGCCCCATGGCACCACATGTCTAACATGGTCCCTGTGACTGAACCTGAACACCAAGAGGTCTAAAATACTGTGATCCTGCAGTCCTAGATGAACTGCTATAAAATCCCTTAGAGGACTGCTGAGTCCGTGCTGGAGGGGTATAAGGTGCCTGAGACCTTTGGTCCTTCTTAGGACCCTGAGACTGCCACTGTTTGGACTTGGAGCCCTACTGAACCTGAGGTGCCCTCTGTCACTGGTTCTGCTGTGACTCTTGTGGCTGTTGTTGTTGCTGCTGCTACTACTACTGTGGGGCCTTCTATGTCCCTAAAGAGTTCCTTTGATTCCCTTTCCATGTGTTCTTTTGATATCTAGAGGTCTAAGATGAGGTATTGTGGTTCTGTGACCCATCCCTATAGTTCTCTGGGCCCTGGACTATCTCTTCGGCCACTAAGGATCTGTCCACCGTGAACCTCAAGTTCCCTAAAGGCACCATGTGTACCCTATTTGAAATCGCAGGATTTAATCCCTTGATGAACCTATTCATCTATAGCTTCTCGTCTCCCATGTATTCAACATAGGGTAGGAGGTCGAGAAACTTTCCCTCATACTAGGCTACTGAAAGACCCCATTGCCGAAGGTCATGGAACTCGTCTATATGGTGCTGTCTAAACTGCTCTGAAATATACCGCTCTCTGAAGAGCTTGATGAAAGCTCCCCAAGAGAGGGTATTGATGTCAATGAGACCCTTGGTCTCCTCATGCCTCCACCAAGTGGAGGCCCGTCTCTGAGTAAAAGGATTGTGAACCATGTCTTAAGGTTTCTGCCATAGTTCCGCAACCCAAAGCACCTCTCCAGGATTAAAAACCAAGCCTTAGCTCCTGCCCTGTCTGCTTCTCTTGTGAAGGGAGGTGGTTTAAGCCTCATCAATTCTATGATCTGATTCCCGATATCGGGGGTGCCCTATCAAGCCTCTTTGTACCACACCTAGGAACACCACCTGGTACTACAATGGATTCATCTTCCTGATCAATCTGATTCCCTCCTGCTCTAGGAGGTGGGCTCCTACTCCTTTCTCTTTCCTGATTAACAGGTGGCATGCGGTCTAGTATGAGCCCAGCCAGGTTCTGAAAGGCCAACAAAAGAACTGCATTAGGATGAGGAGGGGGTTCAGGAGGTGGACTCTGATCCCTCCAATTATCCTCTATTTTGGGTTGTACCTATATGCGTGCTGCGGGGCTACGTCACCGACCATTCCCTTGCTGATGGGCTTGATGAGTGATAGGTGGAATCCTACACATGCAAGACAATTTAGTGATAACGTAGTGGGTTAGGTTCCCAATGTTGCTAAACATGGCTCTGATACCAAAATGTCATGCCCAAAAGTTGGGCAAAAACACACGAACAAATTTTTTTTAATAACACACTAAAACAGGATACCAAAACAATCACAAGGGTAACATGTGTACACAAAATGGTGCAAAGGGATAAACAAAACCAGAAATGTTGCAAGGAGAGGGATAGCTTTCAGAGCTATTCTAAAGGATGCCTAAAGCTCCAAACTTGATCTACATGCAAACTGAGGTAGTTGACTAAAAGTCAACTAGAGTTGACCAAAAGTCAACTATACTCTGAAATAAGTGAATGGTAAGCAGTAGGGTTTGCTAGATCCTAAGGGAGACTAGAACACGCAAAATGAGAATAGTTAACTAAAAGACAACTAGAGTTGACCAAAAGTCAACCATACTCCAAAATAAGAGAAGGGACATTACTAGGGACTACTAAGTTCTAAAGATGAAATAGGCATGAAAAACAAGGTCGATGACCAGAAAGTAAACCCATGTTGACCCAAAAGTCAACTATCTCTGTAAGACATGAAACTGGAATCTTAGGGTCTAGAAGCTATTGGGAGCACCTGGTTCAAATACGAAGGTGATTGGACAAGTTCGACCATGGTTGACCAAAAGTCAACCATGCCAGAATTTGGTCAAAGACTACCAATCTAAACCCTAACCAAAGTGACGGTAAGGGGTTGGTTTGACCCACTAGTTGATAAAATGTTAAATGATTCTATAAAGCGAATCAAATAATTTTAACCAAACAAATAACGTTGAAATTTAAAAGTACATATTACCTCATAATAACCCCATTTGAAATTAATCTCCAAAAATTAAAATTTTTCAAACATATGATTAAATCAATTTCAATAAGTAATTTGCTCAAATCTAATCTTAAAACTATAAGTTAAAATGAAATATAAAAGAATGCATAAATATGAGAACTAAAATCTAATCTAAATAATTAAAAACTTCTATGAATCAAAAAATCATTTCTATAATGAAAAGGGCCTATTTATTAATCTAAATTTCCAACCCATATCTTTCTTTAAGTCATTTTATTGCAATTTTAAAATCTACAAAATTTATCATGACAAATAACAATTTATTCATTTGTTAAATAAAATCTAATAAACGCCATGTTATATTAAATATAAATGAAAATGAAACGAATAAATAATATATAAAAAAAATAGTTTAAACCCCAAAATAAAACCCTTAGGTTTGCGAGGGAGGAGAAGCGGCCGAAGTATCCATAGAGGGGTGGCGAAGAAGCTCACGCGTCGTGCAAATGACGGAGGGATGGCGGGTGGAGTAGGGAAAAGACCGGCGGTGGGAGGAAGAGCAGAAGGGAGAAGGTGGCGGCGGCACCCTCCACACTGCTGTGTTTCCATAGCGGTGGGCGGTCGGTGCCGCACCACCCACTGTGGTTACACAGCGGGGTGGGGCTGCGCCCGTGCGGCCTCCGCTGTGCTTAAGGGGGTTGGGGAAAGGCTCGGCCCTCCCCGCCCATTCCATTAAAATTAAAATAAAATAAAAAAATCCCTCCCACAGCGCCATGCGCTTAAAATGTTTTTTCCTTTTTTTAATTTAATTGTCTTGTTTAAGATAATTTGCATTAATAGAATCTAAAATATATATATATTTTTTAAAATAAAGACTAGTGAAAAAAATCTCTGTATATCCCAGAACAGGGGGTATTAGAATAATTATTTTTTTTAATAAAAATACATGGTTGCATTCCATAATTAATACTAATCATAATGGTAAAAGAAAATTTTTATTTCGAGCATAATTTTTTTTTGACATAATTTCCAGAATTCTCAAAAATAACATAAATAAAATGAAAGTAGTAATTTCTCTTTTCCATTTACTCAAGAACACTTAATAATTAATTTAAGGATCTAATTAGTTATGGAATTTTAAATATGTTATTGAATATCACTTTCCCAACCTTCCATGTGTTTAAACAATTCGTTCCAAGAACTTAGTATATTGAAACATTGAAAGTTCTTATAATGTTTAACACCTAACGAATGTAAAATCAACTAATTTTGTTGAGCATATAACAACAGAGGAATTTCAAGGATCTCTAATCTTAATTTAAAATAGAATGCATTTACTCTATCAAATAGAATTTCCATTGAGCCCCCATGTTAGAATATGGTAAGAAGTTTACAATAATATAAGCCTACAAAATTCAAAATGGTCTTAATAAGAAATTGCAACAATGAAGATATCCCATAAAATAAGTTACAAATTGATAATATTTCCAGTCATACTCATCTCCCACATAAGGGTATTATTCATCTTTGTTATCCCTCCAAGAACCTGATAAACGTTGAGGTTGACCTTGGAGGCTCACCTCCCAACCTAGGCCTTTACAAGGCCACCCCCGAGCTTGGGGATCCAATTTAAAATGGGTTACAAATAGAAGACATCCAACAAGCAGGAAATAAGAATAAAGAACTCAAGCACAAGAAAGCTTCCCAACATCAGGATGAACAAGAGGAAGTATCTCCAAGAGACATTCTAGAAATAGGGGTAGTGGTAGACCTCACTAAAGGAGAAAACCAAGAATACACATAGAATACACAAGCCTCACATGGACTTTATAAGGACCATCTTTACAAGATGTTGTCCTGAATAACCTCCTTATACCTCCTAAATGCCCTCAGGCCCATCTTGGCTTCATGGGTATCATGTTACCCCCAATTTTTCCCTCCTCACATGGGAGACTCTAAACTTAATAGGAATCATTTCCATCTACCCCTCCAAGGCTACTTTTCCGTCCCAACGGTGAGTGCACCTTGAAGATCCATTCGAAATCAAACACAAAGTAAAGAAATTGAGAAACAAATAAAGAAATTTCGAATAGAAAATAAAAGCTTCTAAACACATAGGACTCCATTAATGGAGTCCTTGAGCTCAAGAACACACATAAACACAAAAAATTAACTTTAAAGAAATCCAACCTTAATCCTAAGCAAAGTTGTGAAGAGGAATGGTGTTGAGCTATCCTTCCTAAGCTCCTTCTCCAAAGGCTCCTTCAAACTAAATTCTATCTCTAAGGGTAGAGAGTGGGTGAACACTCAACTCATCCTAAAACCTTTCCTAAATAGGCAAACCTCCAACATGAGCAAGGATTAACCCAAGGGTGAGGTAACTCTAACCAATCCTAAACTAAACCACATCCTAACTCTCCAAGGGTGAAGTCAAATGAAACTTGGGTAGAAGAGAGAGTGAGGTTAACCAAAGTCACACTCCTCTTTCAAATTCGCTCAAAGTTGAAAATGACACTTAAAGGGAGTAATAAATGAGTTTGGAGGCTCATTAATGATAGAAAATGACCCATAACCCATAGGGTACCAAGTTGAGTGACTAAAACTGACCCTGGTTACCCCCTAGGAGCCCAAAAGACCCTCTAAAACTCACCCTGAAGTTTACCTACGGATTTCCAAGTCAAAGAAATTCTAGAAACTTCTAACCCTTGGGTAAGCTTGGGTACTACTCCTAGATGACATTAGTTAACCTTTGACTAACCTTGGTCTCCACTTTACTAGCCATGTCAATAAATAAATTACAACAACTGCCAAACCTGGCACAGTAAATGAAAACAATAGACATGACTTAATCACATAAACATTTACTAATTTAATAACACACATGAAAACCACGTTTATGAAATAAACACATAACAATGAGGTCCATGTCTATATAGATAGGACCTTGAAAAGAACGGTTATTTACATAGGTTCCAGTACTGGGTCCCCGATTTAGATCCATGGTCAACTTTTCCTGCGCACTCAATGCACACATCAGTAGATCCAAAACGACATGATATAAAACATAACATGACATCAATGATATACATACATATAAACCATATTTGCAATAGAACTGAAATAACCTAGCATTGGTTTCCTAAACCATTTTTATCATATTACATTCATACATTTAAATCAATATAAGACATCAAGATAAGTTGAACTGAATCAGAACATAAAGCATCTCAAAAGTACACTGATTACAAAATTAGGTGCTGAATATATAACACAGGATTTCGCCAATCCTCAAATGTATAAAAAGTCTTTGATAGTCAAAGTATGTCAAATTATAAACTACTGAAAGCATGAGAACAAAATAGTAAAACTATAATAGTCTAAACAATGCCTCACATCCATCCCCTCTAGGCATGAACTTTCTCCTGGAGTTCATCGAAGAGGTGAGGGTTCATGATCTCATCTGTGTTGTGTCCTCCCAAGATGCTATAAC
Source organism: Thuja plicata (assembly GCA_018584345.1). Classification (NCBI taxonomy): domain Eukaryota; kingdom Viridiplantae; phylum Streptophyta; class Pinopsida; order Cupressales; family Cupressaceae; genus Thuja; species Thuja plicata. The sequence continues at coordinate 1,758,316 of MU223344.1, read as the reverse complement.
CTCATCATAGCAATCCCACTAGACCCTAACCTGGTCCAACTCTCTGCCTCGAAGGCCCAAAGTCCACCAAGCCAATATATGAATTGGCTCCAATGCCAACTGCCTGTCTGACTCCACCTGCAAGGCATCCCAATCTATCACATGAGACTCATCATATATGTACTTCCTCAGAAATGAAACATGAAACACATCATGGATGCATGATAGGCTAGGTGGCAATGCTAAATGGTAAGCAACTGGTCCTATCCTCTCAAGGATCTCAAAAGGTCCAACAAAATGGGATGCTAGCTTAGAGCCCTTTCCAAAATAGATTGGACTCTTATGCGGTCACACTCTCAAGAAGACTCTTTCTCCAACTAGATAGGCTCAATCAATCCTCTTCATATCTGCATACTTCTTCTACCTATCTTGAGCTTCCTCAAGTCGCTACCTAATGAAATTCACCTACTGCTCCATATCTCTGACTAGCTCAGGACCAATGGAAACTCTATCCTTGATCCTATCCCAACTGAGTGGGGTCTTGCATTGTCTACCATAAAGATCCTGGTAGGGAGGCATACCCAAGGAAGTCTGGTGCCTGTTGTTATAGGAAAAATCCACTAGGTGTAGGTATTCTTCCCACCAGGTCTGATGGTCCATGACGTACATGCAAAGCATGTCTTCTAACACTTGATTGACCCTTTCGGTCTGTCCATCTGTCTCAGGATGATAAGCCATACTGAAGTTGAGTCTAGTACCCATAGCTGCCTGAAGTTCTCTAAAAAAAGGATGAAGTAAAGAGAGAATCTCTATCTGAGATGATCTTACAAGGTACACCATGAATTCTAACTATATCTCACAAGAACATTTTTGCCACTGTTGGTGTGGTAAAGGTAGTACGCACGGGTGAAAAGTGAGCCACCTTAGTCAACTTGTCGACTGTCACCATGATAGAATAATGAAATTAAGAAGACATAGGAGGGCCTACTATGAAATCCATAGATATGGTGTCCCATTTCCCCGCTGGTACCTCATGAGGCTGAAGGAGACCACCTGGATGACGGTGCTCCGCCTTCACCCTCTGGCACTCTAAGCATCTAGCTACCATCTTTGCAATCTGCAACCTCATGCCTGGCCAATGATATAGTTGCCTAAAGTCAGCATGCATCTTCTTAACTCTAGGATACACTACATAAGGGGCCCTATGAGCCTCAAGCATCACAAACTCATGCAATCCCCTGGAAGAAGGTATATAGATACGTCCTCTATGACACAATAGTCCATCAGACTCCAAGGCATATTCTAAAAACTTCCCCTTAAGGGGTCTCTGAGATCGAATCAACTCACAAACCTCAACGTAAAACTCATCCTCTTGCAAGTGATGAAGGATGCAATCTCTCAAATCCATGCCAATAGACATAGAAGAAAGCTCATGCCGTCTCCTACACAAGGCATCTACGACCACGTTCTCTTTCCCTTTGATGTAATGGACATCAAAATATATTCACATAAGAATTCCATCCATCTTCTCTGTCTAGAATTAAGGTTCAGCTAAGTGAAGATGTACTCAAGACTTTGATGGTTTGAATGAAGTTTGAACTGATGTCCTAAGAGAAAATGTCACCATCTGACTAAAGCATGCACCACTGCTGTGAGCTCAAGGTCATGGGTAGGGTAGTTGAGCTCGTGAGTCTTTAGTTTCCTAGACTCGTAGGCTATAGCTCGCCCACCTTGCATAAGAACCACTCCCAAACCATCAAAGGAAGTTTCTTTGCATACCATAAAGTCTACTGAAGGCTCTGGAATAGCTAAAATGGGTGCACTGGTAAGTGCTCTCTTGAGCTCCTGAAAAGCCTTATCATACTTTTCAATCCACTCAAACTTCTTTACCTTTCATTGAAGAGAGGTAATGGGGTGTACTACCTGAGAGAAACCATTAAAAAACCATCTATAGTAACTGGCTAAACCCATGAAACTCCTAACCTCGGTCATAGTGGTAGGTGCTGGCCAATCCATGATGGCATCAATCTTCGATGGGTCTGCTGAGATCCCATCACCTAAAATAACATGGCCAAGGTACTTGACCTTTTCTCTGAAGAAAGCACACTTTTCCAAGCTGCCATACAACTGATTGTCTCTAAGACACTGCAAAACTTTCCTCAAGTGTTCCTGATGCTCTTTCTCATTCTTTGAATATATCAAGATGTCATCAAGAAACACAACTACAAAATTGTCAAGGAAAGTTTGAAATACTCTGTTCATAAGACTCATGAACACAACTGGAGCATTCGTAAGACCGAATGGAACCATAGTGAATTCATAGTGGCCATATATAGTGTGGAATGCAGTCTTGTGAATATCAATATCCACGATTCTCAACTGATGGTAACCTGATTTTAGGTCTATCTTAGAGAAGACTCGGGCACCCTGAAACTGATCGAACAAGTCATTGATCCTAGGAAGTGGATACCGATTCTTGATGGTCACCTTGTTCAACTATCAGTAATCCATGCACAACCTAAGAGAACCATCTTTCTTCTTCATGAAGATAATTGGTGCACCCTAAGGAGAGACACTAGGATGAATGTGTCCTTTCTCTAACAGTTCCTCAAGCTATATCTTGAGCTCATTAAGTTCATTAGTGGTCATCCTATAAGGTGCTCTAGAAACTGGATCAGCTCCTGGTATGAGATCAATGTGAAAATATACTACCCTACAAGGAGGCATACCAGGTAGCTCTAATAGAAACACATCTGCAAACTCTTGAAGAATGGGGAAGTCATCAAGAGAAGTTTCCTTCTCTCTCTCTTCTTCCCTATCACTGATGGTGATGGCATACAACTGGCATCCCTTCCGCATGCATCGCTTAAGTTGCATGATGGATATCACAGGGAGGGATACAGGCCTATGAACCCCAGTAATAACTATCTCTGTACCATCATCATCCAAACATTTGATCCTCTTCTTACGATAATCTAGCTTGGATCTATGGGAACTTAGCCAACCCATGCCAACGAATAGACTGTAAGACCCAAGGGGAGTAACTCTGAGATTAGCTATGGTAGTCATCCCACCAATCTAGATTGGACAATCACTAAAAATCAAGGTTACTAGCTGCCACTAGCCTGCAACGCTCCACAACTGATGGAGAAATAAAGGAGTCACTGGCTACTGTGTCAAAAACAATAGTAACATCACTACCTCTGATCTTACCTGAGGCCTCAATAATGGCAGCCTGGTGCTCTGCTTGACAATTATCCACTGCTACAAAAACCATATGGGATTTCCCCCTGTCCCCTACTATTGGTTCTGAAATTACCATATGCTGACTACCACCCCATGGGCACTCTCTAGCTAAGTGCCCCATGGCACTACATGTGTAACATGGTCCCCATGACTGAACCTGAACACCAGGAGGTCAAGAATACTGTGATCCTACAGTCCTAGATGAACTGCTATAACCTCCCTTAGAGGACTGCTGAGTCTATGCTGGAGGGGTATAAGGTGCCTGAGACATTTGGTCCTTCTTAGGACCTTGAGACTGCCACTATTTGGACTTGGAGCCCTGCTGAACCTGAGGTGCCCTCTGTCACTGGTTCTGCTATGACTGTTGTGGCTACTATTATTGCTACTACTACTACTGTTGTGGGGCCCTATATGTCCCTGAAGAGTTCCTCTGATTTCCTTTTGATGTGTTCTTTTGATATCCAGAGGTCTAAGATGAGGTATTGTGGTTCTGCGACCCATCCCTATAGTTCTGTGGGCCCCAAACTATCTCTTCGGCCACTAAGGCTCTGTCCATTGTGAACCTCAAGTTCCCTAAAGGTACCATGCATACCCTATCTAAAATTGCAGGATTTAATCCCTTGATGAACCTTTTCACCTGTAGCTTCTTGTCTCCATTATATTCAACATAGGGTAGGAGGTCGAGAAACTTGCCCTATTACTAGGCTACTGAAAGGCCCCGTTGCCAAAGGTCATGGAACTCGTCTATACAATGCTGTCTGAACTGCTCTGAAATATACCACTCTTTGAAGAGCTTGAGGAAAGCTCCCCAAGAGAGGGTATTGATGTCAATGAGACCCTTGGTCTCCTCATGCCTCCACCAAGTGGAGGCCCTATCTCTGAGAAAAAGGATTGTGAACCGTGCCTTAAAGTTGCTTCCATAGTTCCACAACTGAAAGCACCTCTCCAGGCTTAAAAGCCAAGCCTCAGCTCCTGCCCCATCTGCTTCTCCTATGAAGGGAGGCGGTTTAAGCATCATCAATTCTGTGATTTGATTCCCAATATTGGGGGGTGCCCTATCGAGTCTCTACACACCACCCCTAGGAACACCACCTAGTACTGCAATGGATTCATCTTCCTGATCAATCTAATTCCCTCTTGCTCTAGGAGGTGGGCTCCTACTCCTCTCTCTTTTCTGATTAACAGGTGGCATGCAGTCTATTATGAGCCCGGCCAGGTTCTGAAAGGCCAACAAAAGTGCTGCATTAGGATCAGGAGGGGGTTTAGGAGGTGGACTCTGATCCCTCCTACAATCCTCTACTTTGGGTCGTACCTCTACGCGTGCTATGGCTATACGTCGTAGACCACACCCTTGCTGACAGGCTTGACGAGTGACAGGTGGCATCCTACACATGCAAGAAAATTTAGTGATAACATAGTGGGTTAGGTTCCCAATGTTGCTAAACATGGCTTTGATACCAAAATGTCATGCCCAAAAGTTGGGCAAAAACACATGAACAAATTTTTTTAAAAAAAATTGATACCAAAACAATCACAAGGGTAACATGTGCACACAAAATGGTGCAAAGAGATAAATGAAATCAAAAGGGTTACAAGGAGAGGGATAGCATTCAGAGCTATTCTAAAGGATGCCTAAAGCTCCAAATTTGATCTACACGCAAACTAAGGTAGTTGACCAAAAGTCAACCATAGTTGACCAAAAGTCAACTATGCTCTGAAATAAGTGAATGGTAATCACTAGGGTTTGCTAGATCCTAAGGGAGACTCGAACATGCAAAACAAGAATAGTTGACTAAAAGTCAACTAGAGTTGACCAAAAGTCAATCGTACTCCAAAATAAGAGAAGGGACATTACTAGGGACTAGTAAGTTCTAAAGAGGAAATAGGCACACAAAATGAGGCAGATGACTAAAAAGTCAACCCATGTTGACCCAAAAGTCAACTATCTCCATAAGACATTAAACTGGAATCTTAGGGTCCATAAGCTATTGGGAGCACTTGGTTCAAATACGAAGGTGATCAGACAAGTTTGACAATGGTTGACCAAAAGTCAACCATGCCCAAATTTGGTCAAAGACTACCTATGTAACCCCTAACCAAAGCGACGGTAAGGGGTTGGTTTGACCCTCTAGTTGATAAAACGTTAAATGATTCTATAAAGCTAATTGAATAATTTTAAACAAACAAATAACATTGAAATTTAAAAGTACGTATTAGCTCATAATAACCCCATTTGAAATTAATCTCCAAAAATTAAAATTTTTCAAACATATGATTAAATCAATTCCAATAAGTAATTTTCTCAAATCAAATCTTAAAACTATAAATTAAAATGAAATATAAAAGAATGCATAAATATGAGAACTAAAATCTAATCTAAATAATTAAAAACTTCTATGAATCTAAAAATCATATCTATAATAAAAAGGGCCTATTTATTAATCTGAAATTTCCAACCCATATCTTTCTTTAACAAAGTCATTTTATTGCAATTTTAAAATCTACAAAATTTATCATGACAAATAACAATTTATTCGTTTGCTAAATAAAATCTAATAATCGTCACGTTATATTAAATATAAAAGAAAATGAAAAGAATAAGTAATATATATATATAAATACTTTAAACCCCCCAAAAAAACCCTTAGGTTTGCGAAGGAGGAGAAGCAGCCGAAGTATCCACAGAGGGGCGGTGGAGAAGCTCACGCGCTGCGCGAACAATGGCAGGCGGAAAAGACTGGCAGTGGGAGGAAGAGCAGAGTGGAGAAGGTGGCGATGATGCCCTCCACGCCGTTGTGTTTCCACAGCAATGGGCGGCCAGTTACGGCCGGTGCCCCACCACCCACTGTGGTTACACAGTGGGGTGGGGGCTGCGCCCACACGGCCTCTGCTGTGCTTAAGCGGGTTAGGGAAGGGCTCAGCCCTCCCTGCCCATTCCATTAAATTTTTATTTTTTTTAAAATCCCCCACACAGCGCCATGCGCTTAAAACATTTGTTTATTTTTATAATTTATTTGTTTAATTTAATTGTCTTGTTTAAGAGAATTTGCATTAATAGAATCTAACATATATATAAAAATATATATATATTTTTTAAAATAAAGACTAGTGAAAAAAAACTCTATATATCCCAGAACAGGTGGTATTAGAATAATTATTTTTTTTAATAAAAATACATGGTTGCATTCCATAATTAATACTTATCATGATGGTAAAAGAAAATTTTTATTTCGAGCATAATTTTTTTTTGACATAATTTCCAGAATTCTCAAAAATAACATAAACAAAATGAAAGTAGTAATTTCTATTTTCCATTTACTCAAGAACACTTAATAATTAATTTAAGGATCTAATTACTTATGGGATTTTAAATATGCTATTGAATATCACTTTCCCAACCTTCCATGTGTTTAAACAATTCGTTCCAAGAACTTAGTATATTGAAACATTGAAAGTTCTTATAATGTTTAACACCTAACGAATGTAAAATCAACTAATTTTTTTGAGCATATAAAAACAGAGGCATTTCAAGGATCTCTCATCTTAGTATAAAATAGAATGCGTTTGCACTATCAAATAGAATTTCCATTGAACCTCCATGTTAGAATATGGTAAGAAGTTTACAATAATATAAGTCTACAAATTTCAAAATGGTCTTAATACAAAATTGCAATAATGAAGATTTCTCATAAAATAAGTTACAAATTGATAATATATTTAGTCATACGCATCTCCCACATAAGGGTAATATTCATCTTCGCTATCCCTCCAAGAACCTGATAAACATTGAGGTTGACCATGGAGGCTCACCTCCCAACCTAGGCCTTTACAAGGCCACCCCCAAGCTTGGGGATCCAAGCTGGAACGGGTTACAAATAGAAGACACCCAACAAGAAGGAAATAAGAATAAAGAACTCAAGCACAAGAAAAATTCCCAACATCAGGATGAACAAGAGGAAGTATCTCCAAGAGACATTCCAGAAACAGGGGTAGTGGTAGACCTCACTGAAGGAGAAAGCCAAGAATACACATAGAATACACAAGCCTCACATGGACTTGATAAGGTCCATCTTTACAAGATGTTGTCGTTAATAACCTCCTTATACCTCCTAAATGCCTTCAGGCCCATCTTGGCTTCTTGGGTATCATGTTACCCCAAGTTTTTCCCTCCTCACATGGGAGACTCTACACTTAACAGGAATCATTTCCATCTACCCCTCGAAGGATACTCTTCCCTCCCAAGGGTGAGTTTACCTTGAAGATCCATTCAAAATCAAACACAAAGGAAAGACATTGAGAAACAAATAAAGAAATTTTCAACAGAAAATAAAAGTTTTAAAACACATAGGACTCCATTAATGGAGTCCTTGAGCTCAAGAACACACATAAACACAAACAATTAACTTTAAAGAAATCCAACCTTAATCCAAAGCTAAGGTGTGAAGAGGAATGGTGTTGAGCAATCCTTCCTAAGCTCCTTCTCCAAAGGCTCCTTCAAACTGAATTTTGTCTCTAAGGGTAGAGAGTGGGTGAACACTCAATTCATCCTAAAACCTTTTCTAAATAGGCAAACCTCCAATATAAGCAAGGCTTAACCCAAGGGTGAGGTAACTCTAACCAATCCTAAACTAAACCACATCCTAACTCTCCAAGGGTGAAGTCAAATGAAACTTGGGTAGAAGAGAGAGTGAGGTTAACCAAAGTCACACTCCTCTTCCAAATTCGTTCAAAGTTGAAAATGACACTTAAAGGGAGTAATAAATAAGTTTAGAGGCTCATTAATGATAGAAAATGACCCCTAACCCATAGGATACCAAGTTGGGTGACTAAAAATGACCCCGGTTACCCCCTAGGAGGCCAAAAGACCCTCTAAAACTCACCCTGAAGTTTACCTACGGATTTCCAAGTCAAAGAAATTCTAGAAACTTCTAACCCTGGGGTAAGCTTGGGTACTACTCCTAGATGACCTTAGTTAACCTTTGACTAACCTTGGTCTTCCTTTTACTAGCCATGTCAATAAATAAATTCCAACAATTGCCAAACTTGGCACATTAAATGAAAAAAATAGACATGACTTAATCACATAAACATTTACTAATTTAATAACACACGTGAAAACAACGTTTACAAAATAAAAACATAACAACAAGGTCCATGTCTTTTTATATAGACAGGACCTTGGAAAGCATGGTTATTTACATAGGTTCCAGTACTGGGTCCTCGATTTAGATCCATTGTCAACTTTTCCTACACACTCAATTCACACATCAGTAGATCGAAAATGACATGATATGAAACATAACAGGACATCAATGATATACATACATATAAGCAATATTTGCAATATAACTGAAATAACTTAGCATTGGTTTCCTAAACCATTTTCATCATATTACATTCATACATTTAAATCCATATAAGACATCAACTTAAGCTGAACTGAATCAGAACATAAAGCATCTCAAAAGTACCCTGATTACAAAATTAGGAGCTGAATATATAAGAGAGGATTCCACCGATCCTCAAATGTATTAAAAGTCTCTTTTAGTCAAAGTATAAACTACTGAAAGCATGAGAACAAAATAGTAAAACTATAACAGTGAAAAATAGGCGTCACAAAAATAGAGTACAGTCGACACATTTGAATGTTTTTTGTGATTTAGTGGATTGAAATACTTGATATTAGGAACATATTAAAGATATTTTTATTCAGAGATAAAGTAGTTTAGTGTTGATTTGTAGGAAATTGCTGAAATTTTAGAGAGTCTGCTGGTCCAGTTCATTACAATTTTGGTTTTATGGCTCCCCCATGAAATCCAACCGTGGGAAACTCAAAGGGTTGGATGAATGAGTTAGAAGAGCATCTCTAAATTGTACACATTCTGGTAGGACTTCAGAGGAATTGATTTTCTAATTTTAAATCCATACCCTAGGCGAGCTAGGATTGTCTGGGTAGGTGTATGGTAGGAGAAAAGAAGAATGCAGAGGCAAGTGTGTGTATGAAAGTTTTGGACCAAGTGTGGTCTCAGAGTCTTTAGGGTCTAATGGGTCCCTGGTGTCGATTTTAGAGCTCATCCAATCCTTTTGGATATAATTTTCCATCAAAGTTAGTGAACTTCCTGTGAAGAGTTAAAATAGGCCTAATAGCCCTACAATTCAAGACAAAGGTGTACGTAAATCTTGGGGACCCTAGACCTTAAAAATATTTTAGGTCTACAAAAAGGGTATATGGATGCTATATTATTTTTATGGGTTGTTTGGAATATTTAGAAGTAAATCTAGAAAAACCCTTTGGATAGGGCTAATTGGTCAATTAGTCCTAGTAGTATCATTTTGAGAGAAGCTTTGGAAATCGACCAAATTGGGATTGAAGAAATGAAAATGGCAATGTATGGATGCAAAATGAACATACAAGTATTCAAAAATTCCCTTGTAGAATTTGTGTAGTTGAATGAATGGTTTGGGTTTGAAATCCTTCAAAGCAATTGTGTAGCATTGAGACAAAACTAATGGTAGTTGTCCTTCAAGGTGAAACAAGAAGAGTGACTTTTATAGAAGACTTGGCAATAGTTTTAGGCTAATTGTCTTGAGGCTATTGAGATCCTAGAAGAGAAATTAGGATCCTAAGTGGACTAGGGAAAGCAAGGTCTTGTCTAGATCATTATATGAGCACACCTTGGGGTTACTTCTATCAGATTGGTATCAGAGATTTGCTTATCAGACTTGTTGTTAATGTTCCATCCAAATAAATTAATAGGAGAGTCAACAATGGTGACTAATGCTGAGTTATCTAAGAAAGTGGATTATCAATAAGTGGAGAATAGAATGCTCTGAGATAGATTAGCTCAATTAGAGAAAAAGGTATATGAAGTTGATGAGAAAGAAGATAAAGTGAAGGATATGGTTGAAGGGAGAGGCAAAGATCTTGCCATTGATTATGAAGTACCTGAAGCTTACCATGTCCTTAATGAGGAACCATTCCTGAAAGCTCTAAAGGATATGAGTGGAAAAGCACTAGAAGGAGTTCCAGTCTTTACTAGTAAGATGGAGCCAAATATAGTCCTTGACTAGATAAACGGAATAGAAAACCATTTTGAGTGTGATGGAATCATTGAGGCTCAAAAGGTGACAGTTGTAAAAACTCGAATGAGAGGGTCCGCACTCACTTGGTGGAAATTCATCCATAATGAGAGAGAGAAGGAAGGAAATATGCCCATTTCTTCATAAGTTATGGTTGCAAAAGTTAGAGATGCTTATATCCCTTAGGATTATGAAATCTAATTGCCTAAGAGAAGTCAAGGTCTTAGATAAAAGGACCTAGATGTAAACTCATACACTAAATAATTTTTTTGACTTTGCATGGCATCAAGAGTTGCAGAGGATGAGAAGGTTAAGTTAGCAAGATGCCTTAATGGACTAAAGTGGACAATACAAGATGAGATGATTCTTTTGACTCTAGACACCATTTAGAAGTGCCACCAAATTTCCATCAAAGTTGAAGAGAAGTTAAGAAAGAAAAAAGACTCTAGTACTACCATAGGAAGAGGTAGAGTCAGAGACACTATAGGACAAAGAGGTGGATATGGTGGAAGGATTTCTGAACCCAAGAACCAAGGGGAGAAAAAATTTGTTGAACAAAAAGAAGGAAACTCCAGTAGAGGAGGTTAAAATAGAGGAAGGAACTCTAATAGAAGAGGAAGAAACAAAAATCAAGGTAGGGGAAATTACTTTGCCAATATGAAGTGTTACCACTGCAATCAAATGGGACAACCTACATACAGATGTCCGGAAAAGGGTTCAACTTCTCAAGGAGGTGAAAACAGGGTGAAATATTTCCAAGAAGAAACTAGTGGTGGAAACAAACACCCTGAGGTTCTTTTAGAATTAGAAGAAGGTGAGAACCTTATGATGAGAAGAACTCTGATTAAGGATCCAGTAAAGGAAGAGCCTAGTTAGAGGAGGTCTCTCTTTAGGGTGAAGTGTAAGATGATGGGAAAAGTGTGTAGAGTGCTTATAGACTCAAGGTATACTAACAACATAGTGTTAGAGGAAGTAGTTATCAAGTTGAAAATGACAAGAATACCCCACACCAATCCCTACAAGGTCACCTTGCTAAACAAAGGGAAACCTGTCCTTGTCAATGAGAAAGCTTGGGTGGAGTTTTCAATTGAGAGGTATAAGGAAAAAGTCTTATGTAATGTCCTACCTATCGACGCATGCCATCTAGTCCTAGTTAGACCATTTTAATTCTACAGAAAGGCCATGCATGATGGTGCAAAGAACTCATACGCTTTCAAGCAGGACAATGTGACATTCAAAATCTAGTCACTAGTAGAAGATGCAGAGATGAAGTTATCTAGCCCAAATATTCTCATGGTGAGTGAGAATGATTTCCTACAGTCCTTGGACAAAGGAGAGGGAGTTTTTTTTTGCATTGGTGTTGAAACCAAAAGAAGAAAGTGCAGATAGAGTAGTGAAGAAGACAAAGTTGTGAAAGGAAGTGCATAAGCTGCAACAGAAGTATGAAGGCATAGTTAGTGATGGAAAATCATAATCCCTACCACCTAAGAGTTTAGTGAGACAAAAAATAGACCTAATCCATGGAGCTACCCTACCCATTAAGGCATCATATAAGATGACTCAACAAAATGAGGAGATAGCTAGGCAGATTCATGAACTACTAAGCCAAGGTCTAATTCAGAAGACCATTAGCCCTTGTGCCATGCACACTATCTTAGCCACTAAAAAGGTAGGAACATGGAGGTTATGCACATACTCTAGAGAAATAAATAGAATAATCATTAGGTATAGGTTCCCTATCCCTAGGATAGAAGACTCAATGGACTATCTAGGAGGAGCAAGGTATTTTAAAAAGATAGACCTAAAGAGTAGCTATCATAAAATTAGGGTAAATGAGGGATATAATTAGTAAGAAAGTTGAAATTGACAAGAATAACCCACACCAGTTCCTACAAGGTCACCTAGCTAAACAAAGGGCAGCATGTCCTTATCAATGAGCAAGCTTGAGTGGAGTTTTCAATTGGGAGGTATAAGGAAAAAGTATTATGTGATGTCCTACTTATGGAAGCATGTCATCTAGTCCTGGTTAGACTATGATAATTCAACAGAAAGGCCATGCATGATGGTGTAAAGAACTCATACACTTTCAAGAAGGACAATGTGACATTCAAAATCTAGTCACTAGTAGAAGATGCATAGATGAAGTCATCTGGCCCAAATGTTTTCATGGTGAGTGAGAAGGATTTCTTAGAGCCCTTGGAAGAAGGAGAGGGAGTTGGTTTTGCATTGGTGTAGAAACAAAAATAAGAAAGTGCAAATAGAGCAGTGAAGAAGACAAAGTTACAAAAGGAAGAGAAGAAGCTGCAACAGAAGTATGAAGGCATAGTCACTGATGGAAAACCATCATCCCTACCACCTAAGAGGTTAGTGAGACACAAAATAAACCTAATCCATTGAGCTACCCTACCCAATAAGGTAGAATATAAGATGACTCCTCAACAAAATGAGGAGATATCTAGGTAGATTCAAGAACTACTAAGTGAAGGTCTTATTAGGAAGAGCATTAGCCCTTGTGCTATGCTCACTATCTTAAACCCTAAAAAGGGAGGAAAATGGAGGTTATGTATAGACTCTAGAGAAATAAATAAAATAACATTTAGGTATAGCTTCCTTATCCCTAGGATAAGATACCTAATGGACTTTCTAGGAGGAGAAAGGTATTTTACCAAGATAGACCTAAAGAGTGTCTATCATCAAATCAGGGTAAACAAGGGAGATGAGTGGAAAGAAGCCTTCAAGACCACATAAGGACTATATGAGTGTCTTTTCATGCCATTTGGGTTATCCAATGCCCTATCAAATTTCATGAGGTTGATGAATGAAGTCCTTAAAGACTATATTGGAAAGTTTGCGGTAGTATACTTGGATAATATCCTCATTTATAGTAAGACAAGGAAAGAACATATCAGACATGTGGAAATGGTTTGTAGGAAGCTAGATGAGGAGTCGCTGATGATAAATTTAGAGAAGTGTGAATTCATCAAGCAAGAGCTAGTGTACTTTGGATTTGTGTTATCTCAAGGCAACCTAAAGATGGATCCTAGAAAACTTGAGGCCATCATCAACTGGCCTACTCCAAGAACAAGCACTGAGTTAAGAAGTTTGCATGGCTTAGCACAGTACTATATAAAGTTTATCCAAAAATTTAGTACAATTTGTGCTCCTATGCTTGATACTATCAAGGGTGGGATGAAGACTAAATTTTTATGGAATGAACAAGCTAATAATAGTTTCGAGATGTTGAAAAAGAAGAATCCTACCCAACTAATTTTGGTTTTTACAAGCTTTGCAAAAATATTTTTAGTAGAATGTGATGCAAACAATGTAGTCATTGGTGCTGTCTTGAGCCAAGAGGGAAGACTAGTGGCCTTCCACTTTGACAAACTAAGTGAAACTAAGAAGAAATACTCTTCTTATGACCTAAAGATGTATGCTCTAGTCTAGTAACGGAGAAAGTGGAGGCATTATTTTCTTCCAAAGGAGTTCATAGTATATTTAGACTATCAAGCATTAAGTTTCTTGAACTCACAAGATAAACTAGGCCACACGCAGATGAAGTGGGTTGAATACCTACAAGCCTACACCTTCAAAATCAAACACAAGAAGGGGATGCAGAATAAGGTAGAAAATTCCTTAAGTAGAAGAGCTTTCACCATTCAAGAGATCCAAAGGCAGAGCATGGGGATAGACAACTTCAAATACCTATATGGTGAAGATGAGGACTTTGCGGACATTTACAAGGTATGCCAAGAGTATAAAAATCCCTTCCATAGTCAATTCTCTGAGTATAATTTAATGAGTGGTATATTTTTTAGAGGGATTCAATTATGTTTCCATAGGGGATCTATTAGGAAGAATTTAATACAAGAGAAACATAATGGTGCACTTAGTGGCCATTTTTGTGTTAATAAAACTCAAGAATTAGTTCAAACATTCTATGTTTGGCCCAAGATAAATTTGGATGTTAAGAGATATGTAGAAGGTTGTGTTATATGTTAGAATACCAAAGGTAAATCTACTAATGTATTCCTATAACAACCTTTTCCCATTCCAACTAGACCATAGGAGTGTCTAAGTATGGATTTTGTAGTAGGATTGCCTAAGACAAAGCAGGGAATGGATAGCATTAATGTTATTGTGGACAGATTTAGCAAGATGGAACACTTTGTAACCTGCAAGACAAAAAATATGCAAGTTAGATAGCTTTCCTATCCTTCATGGAGGTAGTCAAAATACATGGTTTTCCACTGAGCATAGTTTCTGACGGAGACACAAATTTTATAAGTCATTTTTGGAAGAATCTCTGGCACAAGCTGGGAAGCAACATGTCTTTTGGATTTGCATAACATCCTCACTCTTCTAGACAAATAGAGGTAGTCAATAGGAGTCTTGCAAATATCCTAAGGTGTCTTACTAAGGAGTATGGTCAAACTTGGGACCAACTCATTGGGAAAGCATAATATGCCTACAATGACATAGTGATAGGACTACTGGTAAGAGAAAATTTAAAATAGTTTATGGCTTTCATCCAAGAGGCATATATTGTTGGGATTTATGGGAAGTAGTACTAAGAGGAGAGGGGTGAATCAGTACCTCTAAAATGTTTTTGTATCTTGTAATCAATTAACCTTAGTAATCAATTTCATGACCATTCAATCTAATCTAAACTATCTTGATGTGAGTTCTATCAATTCATAACATTAATAAACTTGTTAGAATGATATAAAATTACAAATTGACCTGGTAAATGCAATCTACTATTGCTGATATGGGTCCAATTTAGTCTACATGAAAAATATTATCACCTAATTGTGATTGATTAATACCTCTAGTTATAAGTTTCCTTTGTTCTTGGTTCTGTTAACCAAATCCTCCTTTTCTTGTTCTTGTTCCTAAAACTCTCAATTCAATCCATAAATGTGCTTGTTCTATTCTCCTCTCTATTTTTCCTTCTCACACACATATTCTAATGAATGACTGCATCATGTATTTATATCTGAATTGACTTCATCGAGTTTTGATAAAAATAATGTTAACTCTAAGATCAGGTTTACAACTTATACCTAGATCTCCTAGTCTATGTGTTTTAAATCAGCTAGACTGATTAGAACACTTATATTAATTTTTCTTGTCCCTAAAGAAATGGATTTAAAAAAATTAAATATCCTATAAATAGAATACACTTGCTTTATCTATTGTGGAAGTTAGATCCACTTTTTGCAGGCTGCAACAAACTTTCAGTTTTGTCTGTCAGTCATGCTTGACTGTCCTTCAGTTTTGTTTGTTGGTTGCATTGTATATGTCTTGTCATTCTACACTATAAATTGCATTTTGGGTTCCACTGTCGAGTTCCACTTTATCTTTCTTCTTTGTGGCTTTCATTTTACACACTAACTTGTGTCATAAGTTCTCTCTATACTTAGTCATCTTTGGTGATCTCTTAATCTAATTTTCGGTTTTCTCTTTCCTGTCTTTTGGTGTAGGATTACCGAAAGTGTTGTTTGTATACTAATGAAAAATTAATGTCATCAATCAACCCCTTTGACATTAGTATCAAAAATTGATATGTGTAAAATACTAACAAAATGTTAAGTATATACAACATATATAATCTTTTGTCATTTAATGACTCCCCCTATGTATATGACGATATATCTAAACATATGATATATTTTTCTTCTACATATGATTTTCCCTTTATGAATATACATACACATATCTACCATTTTCCCATCTGAATGAATTTACATAATATTTCCCCTTTTTATTTTGTACTTATATCATTTCCCCCTTTATTTGATATTGAGGGCAAAGGTCATTTACCTTATAGCTTATCAAAAATATGGGAATGTGAAGACTACATGTCCTCCATGATTTTCTCCCATTAATCTTTGAGGTTTTCAAGAGCCATGTGCTCACGTGTGATCTTTGAATGTATATCATAGATTTTCTCTGCTACAGACATCTCAGGAGTTCCTATCAGTTGCCTTGCAGAACTGATATGGTTTTTGAGAAATATAAGAGTTGGCAGAAGTTGAGCTTGTAGCCCTGCTACTTCTTCCCTAAAATATGTTTCAGCTTCCCATAGCTCCTACCTTAACCTTTTTACCTCAATTATCTTCTCATAATTTAGTTTGAATGCATTGTCTCCATTTGTGGTTAAGCTACTAGCACTGTTTACTAGATCTGCATTTAGATTTTCTATATTTTCACTATTTTCCTTAGTGAACTTCTTTATTGTATTTAGTTTTTGAATTGAGGTTATAGCTTCAGATATAATTGGGTCTAATTCAGATATGAATTCTGATAGCTTTACCTTATTTACTGCCACTTCTTGGCTGATGTTCTCTATGAGCTTCTGTTTGTACTTCATTTTGGCTCTCTTCTCAATTTCCTTCTCAGCATCAATGTTCTAAGTTGTGATTGCATCGGTGAGAGTAGCTAGTTGATCAAGTATAGGCTTGTTTTGATCAATATCAACATTGGGTACAATTTGATGTAGTATGTCCCGTGTTGTCTCTAGTACCATGGAGTCCCTATGTTGTTTCTTCATCTTCTCTTGCAATGCCTTCCTCTGGCATATCTCTCCATATTCTTGTAATGTGTCAATGTCAAGTGTAGAGGGGTCACACTTTGGTATTTCAATGATTTAAACTAGTGTAACCTTTAACTTTTTCTTCTTTGTCTTCTTCTTCTTCTGTGACTTAGTAGAATGTAACACCATTGCCAATTTCTCAGCCTTTTCTGTTGTGCTTGATGAAGTGACCTGTTGTCCTTCTTTCTACTACTTGGCATATGTTTCAGCTTGTTGGGTGTCTGCAAATGTCTCTACATTCACCTTAACATCGTCGGTAGCACTCTTGTCTATTTTCTTAGGAGTACCATCCTTTGTTTTGTCTCTTTCATTGGTGTCCTTTGCATCATTTGTCTTGGTGTTTTCATTATTGTCCTAAGTATCTGCATCTTTTTCCTTATCTCCTCCAGTAACCTTATTAGTGTCTGTTACATCTTGATTATCTCCGATGTCTTGCTAACCATCGGTGTTGTCTTTGTTTTCTTTTTCTCCTGCATCCTTTGGGGTATCCTTCTCTAGTGATTTGCTTGTTTCTTGCATGGTATTTATAGATTGTATCAATATAGGCATGTTGCCTAGAATATTCACCTAAGCAGTAATAATTATTGTGTCATGTTCATCGGTTGTGTCTTTTGCAACAATGACATCTCCATCCTTATTGATTTCATCTGTTGGGTCATTGGTAATGTCAATGAGATTAGTATCCACAATGTTTTCATTTGTGGTATCATCCCATATCTCATCTACAACATCTGCAGTCTTGTTCCCTATTGTATCATCCTCTTCTTTATCTAACTCAATGGATGTATCATCTTGAGTTTCCTTGTTAACATCTTTTTGTTGAAGGTCTTTGTCGGGGCTTACCTCCTCAATAGTTATGTTAATGATTTTGCACCATTTATTATGGCTATCCTATTCAAGTTCAATTAAGTTTCCTTCAAGAAACTCATATGCCCTCACCTTTAGTGAGAATTCCTTGTTGTGTTTCTCCATCATCTCATCTATCCCTATCTTCTTAGATTCAAGTGGTATTAGAGAAACAAGTACTCTCTCTGATCTCTTTCTCTTTTTTTCAAATGTCCAATTGGAGGATAATCTATCCAAGAGTTCCCTTGGTATATAACTTCATTCAAATTGTATTGGTACATATTTGAAGTTGTACATTTTATCTATCATGGCTTCCTCAACTTTATTATGATCTTCTTGATTTAGTTTCTACCATTTTCTAATGTATGGATCTGTAATAGATCCAAAATTTGCAATATATACACAAATGTCATCAATAGTGTCACGTTCTTTTACCTTGACATTTTCTACCTCTATGGCTTCATCTTTCTCTGTGTCTTCTATGTCCTCTTGGGTTTTGATGAATTTTCTTCCCTTCTTATTTTGTCCTCTTTTTGGTGCGGGAGCTTTCCTCTTGTAAGTCCTAACCTTTCCTTTCTTTAGAGGTGAAGGAGTAGGTTCTTTGGATGTTTGGCTTCTAGTCTTTGACAAAGCTATTGTCCTTGGTTTCTTAGATGGTGGAGGAGGTGGAAAATCTGAATTTGTTTCCTCAGAGTCATTTTTTTCTTCATCTTTACCAATAGATAACCATTCTTTGGTTTCCTCCTCTTGTTCAACTTCTTCACCTTCCTACACTTCTTCCTTAATTACTGACAGAATCTTCTTGAGATTCTTTACCATCTTTTCTTTCTTTTTAACTATCTTCTTGACAACTAGGCCTAATTTAATTCATGTCTTGGAATCTTCATATGTGCCAAACCTTGGTTGTTTCTTGTCAAGTGGTTTATTGATTAAGGCATCAATTGCCTTTGTTGCAAGATCAATGTTGATCTCATATTCCAATGGTTATAACCATGTTGTCCTTGCTACAAATGGTTTGATGTAAGTATTATCTGTGTCAACCATGAAGCATATCTCATCCCTATATTGCTCAATGAGTTGCTTGGGGATTCTTACCCTCTTTTGCATTTGATCTTTGACTACATTAAAGTACATGAAAGTTATAAAGTTATCTCCCAGTGCAACTATGTACTCACTGATTTGCATGGTGACCATTTTGGTGTTGGCCCTTTTCACATCTCCTACCGATGGGAAATTTTCTTGAAAATAGAAGAAGATACACATTATTAGAGAGCCAAACTTACAAGTGTTTGACTTTTCATTCTTGATTGTCTTTAGGTTCTCCTTCAACTAATTCAGGAGTAGGTTGGATAAGCCCAACTCTATACCCTTCTTCACAATATTGTAGGCTGTGTCCGCTACACCTAATGATATGTTGTTTAATTTTCTTTCCTGGAAGAATTTTTAATCCAAAACACATGCACCAAACTTGATCTCATCATCGGTAATTGTTGTTACTTTCAATCATCCGCCATCCCATTTGGCTCTTGTCATCTTTTCGGTCTCTGCCTTCGGTGGATGCTTCAGCACCTTTACTTTATCAGTTACGGGGTAACCGGTGATAGCATGGATGACATATTAGGTTATTTCCATCAGTTCATCCAACCCTAACTTTTTGTTGTGCATTCTTCTCAACACTAATCGAATCCAATCGATTTTGAAGACCTTAAAAAAAATTAGGGTATTGGTGAGCCCTTTCACCTCAATGTGTTTGTACTCTTCCTTAAGTGTTCTATAATCATTACAAACCATCTTCTACCTCTTACATTCCAATCTCTGCAATCTTACAGTATATGAAGGATCGAACATCTTCAACAAGAAAAACCCTAGATGGAATGCGCAAAAATGCACCAGCATCATCGGGTTGTGAGGAAACCTATGGATGGATCTTATAATTAGGTTCCTCAAATTCCATATTCTTGATGAGCTTGAACTCATCTTTCTTTTCATTCTTAGATTTCACAATTTGTGAAGTAGATGGCATTTTTAAAAAATTAGGGCTTCTGTGGAATGCGTAAAAATGGAGTTGTCAGTCTCAAAGAACTTATGGTTTGTGCTTGCAAAGATCTCTAAACTACATAGGAGTGTTTGGTGTCGAGTCATGATTACTCTATGATCCCTTTTCTCTATGCTCGAGAATCGCCTTTGTCACTCTGCTCTAGGTGTCGCGAATAAATGAGTTGTTTTGATGCCCTATCTATAGTCATTTCCCTAAAACACATGCCATAAATGCTTACCAACTCATCAGTGTATGAAGACTAAGTTCGTCAGTGAAGACTTTACTTCCATCGGTGATACTTACAATGTTTCAGAGCAGTCGATGTTTACTTTTGTTTTACCAATAAGTTTTGGTATCACTGACAACTTTTTCATGTTCTTGTTTATTGATGAGGGTCGATCTATACTAGCAGCTTTTTATTTTAACCGATGCATCTCAATAAATGTAGGCCATCTTAACTTTGAGTGTATACCGATGGGTTTCAGTATATATGCCTAAAACAATAGTTATCACATATTTCAACAAGTAAAATAATGATGCATCTTTCTTATGCTTATTTCGAATTGTATCAACATATTATGGAGCTAATGTAAAGTAATAGCTTGGGGTAATTCAATTCCACACTTACTTGTTCTTCTTAGGTGGGGTTAGTGGTGTCACCAGATCCATTGTATGGGGTGTCACCATTTGTATTTCTCACTCTAGCTTCATCATTGCTTGAAGCTTTTCTCCAAATTTAGTCTCTAGCCCTATGGATATATTCAATGGTGTTTCCATTGGGATATGTGTTTATCTCTCTCATTCAATTTATACAGTCTTTCTTGAGATGACCAAATTTATGATAGTGTAAGCATGGCATTCTGGGGTTTGTCCAGTCTATATACTTTCTATTCCATTGTCTCATACAATTTCCAGCAATGTGACCATATCTTCCACATGTTGTACATTTTTTCCAAGAATTATAGTCACATACATATTGATTACCGATTCTCTTTGGTTGAAAGGGATTTTCTTGACCTTTAGGCTTCCATGTTTCCCTTTTCTTTTTCCAGCATTCAATAGTGGTGTACTCATTAATTTTGCATGTAGGATAGTATTTGTCCATGTAGGTTTCTTTCTTTGGTTGTTTCATCTCAGACTTAAATTCATATCCTTTATGACCCTTCTTTTTACATTTATAGAAAAAACATATGAATGAAGATGTAGATTTGGGAATACCTTTCATTTTGCCTATGTATACATTTTATGTATGGAGTTTCTTTCCACAGTAATTGCATGTAAGGTTTCTTGATCTTAAATTTTCATAGACATTCTTTGGATTGGATTGATTTGATGATTCTCCATTTTTGGTAAACTATAGACCGTTGTTGTTGTTGTCTCTTCGTTGTCCCTCAAGAAAATCATCCATTCTTTTATTTATTTCTTCATCCATTTTGATAATTTCATTATGCTCTTTTTGTATTCTTAATTCATGCTTTAACTTTTCATTCTCATCCCTCAGTTCATCGATAGCTTCTATTCTTTCAATGAGTTCAACATTTATTTTGTTTGACTCTTGAATCATAAGAATAATCTAATTTCTTATCTCATGGTGATGTTATCAATAATTTATGATATGCATTTATTTGTTATTTTATTTATTTATGTACATGCATGATTAACAAAAATAGATCTAGGGAAATATATTTGATTGATTATCTCTTCATGCATGTAATTTAAACTAACATATACAATTTAAGCCCATTTATGTTTTCATGCAGATCTATGTTTGAAGGCTAAAATGATTTCAACTCTTGTAGATGAGACATGTATATCGATTTTGCATTACAACACCCAAAACCCTAACTAAGAAAACCTGCATAATCCCCTCTTCAAAAATTGATAAATTCAATGAAATTCCTACTACTCAAAGCACAAATTTGAAATCCTAATAGTAATTTTAAAACATTCAAATGAACCCTAATGCCCATATGATTTATAACCTACTACACAAATTTAATAAATTTGAACACACAATATCAAACAAGGAATTCTCAAACATAGGAATCCCAGTAGCTCAGATGCATAGAAGACAAGGATCTTAACAATTGGAATAATGAAATTCCAAAATCCTACTATAATAACTAATGTGATGATCCGATACAAATCCCAAAGCAAGCACGATTCCAAAATACTCCTAAGCTTTCAAAAAAATTCTTTAACAACCTAAATTATTCTTCCACCTAGTTGAACAACCTGAAAATGGTTTTCAATAGAGATATATAGAAAACTAGGTAATTAGGTTTACAAAAGTGCAACCTTAATTAGGAATATTAATTATTAATTAAAAATTAAAAGAAATCTTTTAATTTCAATTTCACTTAAAACAATGCACAACTCAACTTTAAAAATTAAAACAAAGTTATAATTTGAAAAGCATGAGAATATTTTAATTAATTTAATTAAATTAATCATCCAACTTAA
Organism: Thuja plicata; assembly: GCA_018584345.1. NCBI lineage: Eukaryota > Viridiplantae > Streptophyta > Pinopsida > Cupressales > Cupressaceae > Thuja > Thuja plicata. The sequence continues at coordinate 1,736,069 of MU223344.1, read as the reverse complement.
AGTAATATTTAATAATTCAATTTACACAACTAATTATAGTTATTGGATTTAATATTTATTAAGTCTCAATTATTTAAATTAAGACTTAATGATTAAATTAATTAAATAAATATAGGCATTTAATTGGTATTTAATTATTAAATAGCCATATATTTAATATATTTAAATTTTAAGCTTATCATAGGTGTAATTATTAACATGAATAATTACCATACATTAACCATCAAACACACTAGTCAAAAAGCATCATAAATCCAACTGAAAACCATCGAAATAGAAAAACAAATTGAACATAAAAGAAAGCACACACATAAGTCTCACAAATCCATGTCAGCTTCACTGATTCAAATAGGAATGTCAGACATATTCTTGTCCATTTCTAGCACAAAATAAGGGTTTAGGGTTGGGATTTCAGCCTTAATATTATCCCCCCTCTTTTACTATTGTGAAATTGTGATAGGGAACACTAACTCCTTCCAATTCATGGAAGATGTTACTTTGTACCTGCAAACATGTCATCAAAAAGATGAACATACATACATATAATATAAAAAAATAATAGTTATAATCATTATTTTTAGGGAATATGGAGATAATAGATTTGGGGACATACTTATAAATATATGACACAATTCAATCAATTGAAGCATATGAGTATTATTATGAGATCATTATTTGATTATATGGGGGGTTGGTGGAGATTTATCTATTTGTATGAGAAGTGAGAAAAGTAAATAACATTTCATGGTTTCATCTCAGACAAAAGATTGAGATATGTATGTAAGAAGAGAGGTTTTATATATATGGAAGCCATTAGGATGATTTTGAGTATGGATTTTTTGTTTCTTTAGATCAGTATAGGGTAAATACTAACCTTGCCTATAACTTCCTATCCTCTTTGTTTGTTTTGGTTGTGCATAAAGTTGAAATAAAATACTGCATCTTAGGTCTTTCCATTAGGAATATTCTTTGTTGGACAACATATATATATCGTAGTTCTTTTAGAGAAAGGGGTAGGGATACCCTAGGCTAGTAAGTTGCCAACATTTTTCTAGCCATACTCAAATGTCATTTGACAACCATTGATAATGAAATTGAGTATGGAGGCACTGGATAGGAACCAATGCTTTACTGTAATAGAACATGAAAATTCCTAATAAAATTTTATTACATTGATGTGGAGATGAGTTTCCAATGGCTGGGGTAATTTGTTAAAATTCTTGGTTCAGAGGCCTTCTATAGGGAATAAGTTCATAAGAAGGTTCTTTAGGTTGGAATTTTGAAATATTTCTTGATGTCTCCATCTTGTTTTGATATAGTCAAGGTAATATAATGCATGAATAGTAACCCATATAGAAAAATTAAACCTTTGTTGTCAATAGTTTTGTTAAGTTAGTATATGTTTCTAGACAATGTCTATAATGGAATGTAAAATCTTGACAATGTATGTAAATATCCAAATGTAATAAGATGTAAAATATAGATAGTATCTTTAATGAGAATGTGGTTTAATTATTAGTTATTCAAATGATAATGTTACCCTAATTTTATACATGCAGGATGATAATCATTAACAAATAAAATATTACATAAAGGTACACCTCTTAGATATTGTTATTCAACTAATATTTATGAGATACACTGCTATTGCATTCATATTATCAGTTACATTGTACTCTAAGTATTGATCATATTCAAATTTTTAAATTCATACTTGGTCATTACATTGCGCATTCAAACTAAATGTAATGTTCTTGTCATATTACATCATTTACATTGGAACTTAGAGGAACATATGCAAAAAAAAAAGCATGATAGAAGCATAATGAGGTGTAGGGGTCCATGCATTGGCTTTAAGAGGTCTTCAACATTTTGCAACTGGTTGTCTTCATTGTCCAACTCTTCATCTACTTTCCATTGTCTCTGTTTGTCCTGCATCCTAGGTCTTCTTTTAGTCGTGTGTCCTGCATCATGGAGAAAAAAGGTGTTAGATCCAAATTGGATCTAAGCAATGCATGAAAACCTAAATGCATCATACAACAATCAAAATTCCCTAATTGCACAGTTACTAATAACATCAATTAAAGGGAAATGTATGCATCTACATTTACTAAATAGTAATATCAAAGGGACTTATATCCTTATGAAAACCTTTATTATATTTTAAAGATGCACAATGAAGAAGAGAATCATGATTGGTTACATTATCCTAAATTGCTATAGTATGTGGGTGATTATCACTCTGATTATCTAGACACTCTAGGAATCAAGAACAATGTAGTTATCTTGTATCCCCTTTCCCATTACAAGTTTCAAAAAAGAAGTGGTATCTTGTAAAAGTGGAATAGTTGTGACAATGTGATGTTTAAGCTTGCTGAAAATAGATAATAGATGCAATTTTGTTTTTTAGTGTCACAATCCCGTGCTCAAACCTCATGAACATGTGAAAATGTTCAAACTATGAAAGCAATGAGAGAAATCAAAACTAGGTGCAAGACAAGTTCTGTATATGCAAAAGAGAAAGAATTTATACTGATATGTAGAATTCAACATTGTTGGTAGGAGGATGAATTACATAACAATCAAATGAAAATGTAATATTGTTATGTAGATGCAGTTCTTGATAGTGCATATATACTAAAAATCAAATGATGGTTCTTTTCAAAGATATAAAAGTTGCATATTACTGTATACCTCTTTCTATTTCTACAAAGTGACATACATATGCAGATGCAATTCATCATGATGTTATCAAAGGACAGTAACAATGTATTTAAACACTTATTGATATCAAATGTAAAATTCATCAAATGTTGTTATCAACACTGGTGTACAAGGACAATGTGTAAGTTCATAGTAGAGCTCTTCAAAGTAGGAGAGGATGCATGAAATTGTATAGATTATTTCTATCAAATGAAACAAATATGCAGGTATAGAGAAGAACTGAATAAATAGTGTTTTCAAAGTAAAATAGTGATATGCAAAAAGAGATTGATAACATTTCAAAGAAATGAAACATACATGTTCAAGAAGAAATAATGCTATCTAAAGATACAAAGGATATGTGTAACTGTGATCTAAAGTGATATGCATATATAGGGGAGAATCATAACAATATTATAAAAATGAAGATGATACAGAATTAAAACACTATTGGCATCAGATGCAGAGTTCTTCCTAATGTTGCTAGAGAAAATATATGACAATGATATTTATTTTACAAATAAATATGCATGCACATAAGAGATCAGGAAATAATGTGTTCCCAAAAGACAAGACATTAGTAATTTTGTTATTCATTATCAAATAATGCAATATGCATATAACAGAAAGAAGTGCAGTTCAACAAAAGAAAAATGCATTGTCTAAAAGTGTAAGGTAGTTCAAAACAATGTTGTTCATGGGTGTCACAAGCCCGTGATCCAAACCCATGGATAACATTCTTATTGGAGTCACATCTTCAATATAATATATTTGTCATTTGTCATTTTTGCAAGATGGAGACCAGACGATGGACAAGTCCAGACAACATGGTGGCTACTATTTGTCTTAACAATACTAATGTTTAAGTAGCATGTTCACTATCCACAGTGGACAAAACACAACAAAACCCAGTTTGACAACCATTTAAGATATCCAGTGAAGGGAGCCGACAGATGTAACTACTCTCGAAGGCATATCTCAAGCTAAGGGTTAAGAGATAGAACAAATGCATGGATCTATTTTAACATGAGCTTTTAAAGCCAAAAATCTAGCTCAAACTTCCAGATATATAAAGTGGTGGTTCAAACAGAGGTACCATTTAATTTGAAATAGAGGAATACTGAATCATTGCGATGAATTACAGAAGCACAAAGACATTCAACAATCCAACAAAAGTCTAAAACTATGAGATGTGACATCAACATCAACAACTGCAAGCATGGAAAGGGAAAGACAGAAGATAACTGATTTGGAGTTAAAAATCAAGAGGAGAAAGTTCAAGAGTACCAGTGCTATAATTTTTAGAGCCCGAGCTCGATGAAGACTAGCATGAACTATGCCGTTGATTAATTCCAAGACCCAAATAAAAAGCACGCACTCCAGAGTTAATGCAGTCAAGCTCTATGTTAAACATATGTCAAAAAGCCAAGCTTCGGACTACAAGGAGATAACTTCCAGTCAAGAGCCCGAGCTCTATTTTTAACTCCAAATCAAGATCCTAAGATACATTTTCCATCCTCGCACTAAAAGATAGAGTAAATTATAGCTATATAAATGGATTCTAGCCTCAGATCATAGAATAGAACTTCTAAGGCAACAACACAACTCCCAGACAATAGTGTTGACCTCCAGATTATATAGCTCGAGCATAGAGAAGCAAGGAGTTCTAGAAATCAATGCCATGGTCACAAAAAAAGTGACACCATTGGGATAGGGTTTCAAACCCACATGTCTTTACCAAATGCAAGCAATCGAATAAACTAGATAAAGGACACAAATTCTAGTATTATAAAGCATTGAAGTCTATCGAGTACATGGAGGAGTTAATACATTAAAGACTGCAGTAATGTGCAGTAAAAGACTCCGGGTTATCTTTCCCAAGTGGAACGACAACAGTGCAACAAACATCAACCTTTTTCCATAATGGAAATGCCTCACACTTTGAAAGAGTTGTAATATCATATTGTATGGTGTCGGTCATGTTAACCCAAGGATAGACCAAGAAGGATGGGTTTGGGGTTCATGTTTAGGCATACTTTGGGTTATGTTGTATGAGGTTAGGCTTGTATATTAGGTTTTGCATGTATGTTGGTGGTGGTGTTTGAAAGATGAATATTTTTTGTAACCAACATTAGGGGCTTGGATTAGGGCATGAAATATGCCTATTAGTATGTCTATTGGAAAATTATCATTGTTTTGGTTAAAACCCTAATAGTGAATTGTTAGGGTCAACCTATATGTTGAGTAGTGAATGTTTATTTCAAATCTCTTGCTTCGTTACATTTGGAAGTATGTTTAGTTGATCAATCTAGACAAGTGTTTTTTTTTATATAATACTATCAATTGCTTATTAAAATGTGCATGTTTTTTGTTAGCTGCAATTATTTGGATCTAGGAGATTCAACAAATTTCAGACCATCTACAAAATTTTGGCACTTGGCATACATGTTTAGCATATTTGAATATTTTTTCAACTGAATTAGGTTGATATATTTCATGTCAAATGTAGAGGCCAAGTGATCCTTGAATAATTCTATAAGCTTTTCATGACTTATATGTTCCACATACAGGATTAAAGCCCCTTATGATTTCATTTAAAATTTGAAGACTTGTGCATGGAATATTTGTAGGTAAGTGGCTTGCTCCTATTTGTGTCATTATGATATTCCTTGTTCTTCTCTTTTGGTGTAGGTGAGGCATAAGGAGGTCTTCTTTTCTTGCATATAAATAGATTGGTTTGTATATACACCTATCTTCATGCTTGTATTAATGTCCCTATGGTTATGCAAGTCAAAGATTTCGTTGAAGAGGAAGCAATTGTAATTGGCCCTTTTGGTAAATGAAGATTTTTTATCTTTACCTTTCTTAGTTTACAGTAGTGTGTCCCACTTTTTTCAACATCTTGATTTTTACTGAAATTACATATTTTTAAGGAAATATGATGATTTAAGTCTTGAGGCTCCCATTTGAAGGAGTAAATTTAAAATGGCTGGATAAAAGCCTCTTGGATCAAACTCTCTTTTGTATAATCTCTCTACTCCTCACTCACACCTATAATCGAATCTCCTTTGCACCGATCAAAATACTGATAGAAAATCACCTTGACATTAGATTTTTGTGGGATCAAATAAATTCATTTGGAAAACCCAAATACATGACGATAGTACTGAGAGAAATTTTTCCAATGATTATTATTTATATATATATATATATATATATATATATATATATATATATTGAGTTTATTATGACTTTTCTTTTTAAGTTTTACTATATTTAGGTTTTTTGACCATTTCGCAACTTCTCTATTAGACGCTTCTCAAAAAATAGTAAATTATGAAGAAAAAATTGTTAAAATATCTAGGAAATAGGTATTTATGTTACCTTTCTATCAAAAAAATAAAAAATGAATTTCAATATATATAGACCAAGTTAGAGCACTTCAAATGAACCTATGTCTGTATTATAGTTACTGTAGTGCTTCATAAATCAATAAACTATAAAATATTCAACCAAATTAAATGAAACCAATTGGATTTTCTAGATATTGGTGTTACAAACCTAGCTTAAAAATAATTATGTTCTTTTCAATTCTATAAAAAAAATTTTGATTAAAGTGAGTGTCACTCCTAAAAAATGTAGTTGGCCAAAAAGTGGGACACAGTATTGTGAGATCCGTGTGGTCTAGCAAAAGCCAATTTTGTAGGATCCTAAGGGGATCAACTTTATTAAGGCATTGATCCCCTGTCATATGGATATTGAGTGAAACTTAATGGTGATTGAATGGGATTTTGAATTGCCCTCTTTGTAACTCCATGGTCATTTGGGTGATGTAGAAGGCTATATATTCATAATTACACATATGTGTTAGGAGATAATCTCTAATTCAATTATCTATGGTGGTCAGTCAAAATAAATTATGGGATATACATGGTGACATGTACATAATTGTAAAGGATTGGTATTGTTTATAAGTAGTATAAGAAAGTTTAGTAAAACTAGATAGTTGCACGATCATACATCTCCATGATAGGCTATAGTATTTCAAGGGCAGTGATTGAACTTGATTGTGGATCCTCTCTTGCCAAAAAATTTTGGCTTGGGGTAATGATAAATTGATTAATAGCATACCCTTATGATTCATTACAAATTTCTTTTTAATGTTCTTTCCTTGTTGTCCGTGGGATGTTTCTCATTCAAGATGGATTACTAAGTAAATGCATTATGTAATGTTTTATATTTTTATGATTCTAGTGCAAATTAATAATTCTTATCTTTCTTTCTTACATGTTGTAACTTTATTTACTTAAATATTTGGCATAAGTCTTAGGATCCAATCAATCCTATTCATAAAACACCTTTATTTCTATTCTAATCTAGTTTACTACTTAGTCAGCATGAGTTAATTAGTTTTTATGAATTTGATTATATCTTAAAGGAGCCACACTTGATTAAAACATTCAAAAGTTTAAGAATGATATATTTTTAGGTATGTGTAGTGCATAATGTATAATTATTTGCATTATTCCAATCCAATTTAGTATGACTATATTGATTTCTTATAAACATGTTGCAAATCAGTGACCAAGTTAAGTTTGCAATAAAATGACAAAATTCTTAAAAGTTGAATGTTTCAATTCCTAAGGATGATTTTTTTGACATTTTCTTAACATATAAGAATTTTGTAATTAGTATAATTGAATATAATTTAATTAAAAAATGAATTTAACGAGTTGAATATTATTATGTTTACATCTTAAATATTTGCTACGTGTTATATTTAAAGGAATGTCATGTGTTATAAAGATGAACTATACATAATTACACAAATAATATAAGATTAACTATATTTAATATAGAATTATATCTTATATAACATGATGTCCATATAGGGAAGATCTCAATCAGGCAAGAAGATTATTTATATATTATTGCATCCATCGATTATTCAAAGAAACTGTCAATCAAGCATAACAACAATAAAGATCTTTGAGGAGTATTCGTAGATCTTGTGAATGACATCCTTGATTCTTTTGTACATTCCAAGATTTAAAGACTTCATACAAATACATTCAAGAGGTATACAAGAATCTTCATAGGCATCATGATCTCAATATCCATTTACAAAGATATATGCATTTACATTGTAGATCTAATATCAACTTTAAATTTACAATCTTTCGTTTCCTACAAATTTCATTTATATTACAAGTTTGATTCCCTAACCATGATTTGAATAAGGAAACCCCCTTTTTAAACAAAACATTCCTCATTTTTTATGTGCAGGTATAGGTGGCATTCACACTAGATTAGATATGGGAAGTTGAGGACCTAATAGATGGTGAACGAGCACCTAGGCTATCCTCAAAGCCCTAGTTAGTTTTGGCTTGTAATGGAATCCAGCCAATTTACTATGTTTTTCCTTAGACCTTAGAAGGTTTTTTTATGTGTGAATAGGTGAATTAGTTGTTAGTGCTAATTTCATTCTTGTTGAGGTTAGTTTTATATTAAGTGTTTAGTTCCTAGATTAGGCCTAAATAAGAGAAATGGGGTCTAAATGTGTCCTAGACCTATGTACGGTGAGAAAGATGTTTAAAGAGGCATAAATGATGTTATTTAATCACATTTCATGGGTTAGATGCTCTAAAAGATAGTTTGCATCATAAATGCAAAAAGATGCTAAAAATTTGTCATGACAACATTTACAACTTTTTCCAAATGTTGCATGTAACTCGACAACTTTGGATTAATCTCATTCTAGGAGTGGTAAATCAATGCTAGTGGCCCAAAATGGTATAGGAAGCATCTTGAGACACTCTATGAATCATTTCGCAAGGTAGATTGGAATGTAAGCATGTTTTTGAAAGCAATAGAACAATTTTTCCTAAAAATAGAGTACAGTCGACTCATTTGAATGTTCTTTGTGCTTTAATGGATTTAAATACTTAATCTAAGTGTCAATTAATGTAGTTTAGTGTTCATTTGTTAGTTTTAGGAAATTGTTGAAGTGTTAGAGAGCCTGCTGGTCCAGTTCAGTACAATTTTGGTTTTATGGCTCCCCCATGAAATCCAACCATGGGAAACTCAATGGGTTGGATGAATGAGTTAGAGAATCTCTATAGTGTACATATTCTAGTAGGACTTTAGAGTTATTGATTTTCTAATTTTAAATCCATACCCTAGGTGAGCCAGGACTGTCTGGTTAGGAGTATAGCAGGAGAAAAGAAGAATGTAGAGGCAAGTGTGTGTATCTAAATTCTGAACCAAGTGTGGTCTCAAAGTCTTTAGGGTCTTATGGGTCCCTGGTGTTGAGTTTAGATCTCATCCAATCCATTTGGATAGATTTTTCCATCAAAGTTAGTGAACTTCCTGTGAAGAGCTAAAATAGGCCTAATAGCCTTTACAATTCAAGACAAAGGTGTACGGAAAGCTTGGGGACCCTAGAGCTTAAATATATTTTAGGTTTGAAAAAGGGTATCTGGATGCTAGATTGCTTTTATAGGTTGTTTGGAATATTTAGAAGTAAATCTAGAAAAACCCTCAGCATAGGGCTAATTGTTCAAATAGGCGTAGTAGTATCATTTTGAGAGAAGCCTTGGAACTCGACCAAATTAGGATTAAAGACTTATGAAAATGGGAATGTATGGATGTATAATGAACATACAAGTATTCAAAAAGTCCCTTGTAGCATTTTTGGAGTTGGAATGAAGGGTTTGGGTTTGAAATCCTTCAAAGCAATTGTGTATCATTGAGGCAAAACTAATGGTAATTGTCCTTCAAGGTGAAACAAGAAGAGTGACTTTTAGAGAAGAGTTGGAAATAGTTTTAGGCTGAGTGTCTTGAGGCTATTGAGATCCTAGAAGAGAAATTAGGATCCTAAGTGGACTAGGGAAAGCAAGGTCTTATCTAGAGAACTATGTGAGCACACCTTGGGGTTACTTCTATTAGATTGGTATTAGAGGTTTGCTGACTAGACTTGTGGTTAATGTTCCATCCAACTGAATTAGTAGGAGAGTCAACAATGGTGACTAATGCTGAGTTATCTAAGAAAGTGGATGATCAAGAAGTGGAGAATATAATGCTCTAAGACATATTGGCCCAATTAGAGAAAATGGTAGATGAAGTTGATGAGAAAGAAGATAAAGTGAAGGATAAGGTTGAAGGGAAAGGCAAAGATCTTACCATTAATCATGAAGTACCTAAAGCTGACCATGTCCTTAATGAGGAGCCATTCTTAAAATCTCTAAAGGATATGAGTGGAAAAGCACTAGAGGGAGTTCCAATCTTTACTGGTAAGATGGAGCCACAGCTAGTCCTTGACTAGATTGAGGGACTAGAAAACCATTTTGAGTGTGATGGAATCATCGAGGCTCAAAAGGTGAAGGTTGTAAAAACTAGAATGAGAGGGTCTGCACTCACTTGGTGGGAATTAATCCAAGATGAGAGAGAAAAGGAAGGAAATATGCCCATTGCTTCATGGAAGGCTATGGTTGTCAAATTCAGAGATGCTTATAACCCTTAGGATTATGAAATCCAATTGCATAAGAGAAGGCAAGGTCTTAGACAAAAGGACCTAGATGTAAACTCATACACTGAAGAATTTTAGAGACTTTGCATGGCATCAAGAGTTGCAGAGGATGAGAAGGTTAAGTTAGAAAGATACCAAAATGGACTAAAGTGGACCATACAATATGAGATGAGTCTTTTGAATCTAGACACATTCAAAAGTTCCACCAAATTTCCATCAAAGTTGAAGAGAAGTTTAGGAAGAAACAAGACTCTAGTACTACCATAGGAAGAGGTAGAGGGAGAGACACCAGAGGACAAAGGGGTGGATATATTGGAAGCATTTATGAACCCAAGAACTAGGGGGAGAACAAATTTGTTGAAAAAAAATAAGGAAACTCCAGTAGAGGAGGTTAAAATAGAGGAAGGAACTCTAATAGCAGAGGAAGAAACAAAAATCAAGTTAGGGGCAATTACTTTTCCAATATGAAGTGTTACCACTGCAATCAGATGGAACATCCTACATACAAATGTCCAGAGAAGGGTTCAACTTCTCAAGGAGGTGAAAAAAGGGTGAACTATTTCCAAGAAGAAACTAGTGGTGGAAACAAACACCCTGAGGTTCCTTTAGAATAAGGAAAAGGTGAGAACCTTTTGATGAGAAGAACTCTGATTAAGGAGCCAATAAAAGAAGAGCCTAGTCAGAGGAGGTCCCTCTTTAGGGTGAAGTGTAAGATGATGGAAAAGTGTGTAGAGTTCTTATAGAAAATAGTGTCAGAGGAAGTAGTTGGCAAGTTGAAAATGACAAGAATACCCCACACCAATCCCTACAAGGTCACCTGGCTAAACAAAGGACAACATGTCCTTGTCAATGATCAAGCTTGGGTGGAGTTTCAAATTGAGATCTATATGGAAAAAGTCTTATGTGATGTCCTACCTATGGATGCATTCCATCTAGTCCTAGTTAGACCATGGTCATTCGACAGAAAGGCCATGCATGATGGTGCAAATAACTCATACACTTTCAAGAAGGACAATGTGACATTCAAAATCCAATCACTAGTAGAAGATGCAAAGATGAAGTCATCTAGACCAAATTATCTCATGGTGAGTGAGAAGGATTTATTAGAGGCCTTGGAAGAAGGAGAGGGAGTTGTTTTTGCATTGGTGTTGAAACCAAAAGAAGAAAGTACAGATAGAGCAGTGAAGAAGACAAAGTTGTGAAAGGAAGTGCAAAATCTACAACAAAAGTATGAAGGTATAGTCAGTGATGGAAAAATATCATCCCTACCACCTAAGAGGTTAGTGAGACACAAAATAGACCTAATCCATGTAGCTACCCTACCCAATAAGGCATCATATAAGATGACTCCTAAACAAAATGAGGAGATAGCTAGGCAGATTCAAGAACTACTAAGCCAAGGTCTAATTAGAAAGAGCATTAGCCATTGTGCCATGCCCACTGTCTTAGACCCTAGAAAGGGAGGAACATGGAGGTTATGTATAGAATCTAGATCAATAAATAGAATAATCATTAGGTATAGGTTCCCTATCCCTAAGATAGAATACCTAATAAACTGTCTAGGAGGAGCAAGGTATTTTACCAAGATAGACCTAAAGAGTGGCTATCATCAAATCAGGGTAAATGAGGGATATAAGAAGTAAGAAAGTTGAAAATGACAAGAATACCCCACACCAATCCCTACAAGGTCACCTAGCTAAACAAAGGGCAGCATGTCCTTTTCAATGAGCAAGCTTGGGTGGAGTTTTCAAGTGGGGGGTAAAAGGAAAAATTCTTATGTGATATTTTACCTATGGATGCATGTCATCTAGTCATAGTTAGACCATGGTAATTTAAAAGAAAGGCCATGCATGATGGTGTAAAGAAATCATACACTTTCAATAAGGAAAATGTGACATTCAAAATTCAGTCACTAGTAGAAGATGCAAAGATAAAGTCATCTGGCCCAAATGTTCTCATGGTGAGTGAGAAGGATTTCTTAGAGGCCTTGGAAGAAGGAGAGGGAGTTGGTTTTGTATTGGTGTAGAAACAAAAAGAAGAAAGTGAAGATAGAGAAGCGAAGAAGAAAAAGTTGTGAAAGGAAGTGCAGAAGCAGCAACAGAAGTAAGAAGGCACAGTCAGTGATGGAAAACCATCATCCCTACCACCTAAGAGGTTAGTGAGACATAAAATATACATAATACCTTGAGCTACCCTACCCAATGAGGTATAATATAAGATGACTCCTCAACAAAATGAGGAGATATCTAGGCAGATTCAAGAACTACTAAGCCAAGGTCTTATTAGGAAGAGCATTAGCCCTTATTCCACACCCACTATATTAGCCTATAAAAAGGGAGGAAATAGAGGTTATGTATATAATCTAGAGTAATAAATAGAATAACCATTAGGTATAGGTTCCCTATCCCTAGGATAGAATACCTAATGGACTATCTAGGAGGAGAAATGTAGTTTACCAAGATAGACCTAAAGAGTGGCTATCATCAAATCAGGGTAAATGAGGGAGATGAGTGGAAAACATCCTTTAATACCACATAAGGACTGTATGAGTGGCTTTTCATTCCATTTGGTTTATCCAATGCCCCATCAAATTTCATGAGGTTGATGAATGAAGTCCTTAAAGACTATATTGGAAATTTTGTGGTAGTATACTTGGATGATATAATCATCTATAGTAAGACAAGGGAAGAGCATCTCAGACACGTGGAAATGGTTTACAAGAAGATACATGAGGAGTAGCTCATGATAAATATGGAGAAGTGTGAATTCAACAAGCAAGAGTTAGTGTACCTTGGATTTGTGTTATCTCAAGGCAACCTAAAGATGGATCCTAGAAAAGTGGAGGCGATCATCAACTAGCCTACTCCAAGAACAAGCACTAAGCTAAGAATTTTTCATGGCTTAGTACAGTACTATGGAAATTTTATCAAATAATTTAGTACAATTTGTGCTCCTATGCTTGATACTATCAAGGGTGGGATGAAGACTAAATTTGTGTGGAATGAACAATCTAATAATGGTTTTGAGCTTCTGAAAAAGAATATTCCTACCCAACCAATTTTGGTTTTAAAAAGCTTTGGAAAAATATTTGTAGTGGAATGTGATGCCAACAATGTAGTCATTGGTGTTGTCTTGAGCCAAGAGGGAAGACCAGTGGCCTTCCACTTTGAGAAACTAAGTGAAACTAAGAAGAAATACTCTTCTTATGACCTCGAGATGTATGATCTATTCTATTCACTGAGAAAGTGGAGGCATTATTTACTTCCAAAGGAGTTCATAGTCTATTCAGACTATCAAGCATTAAGTTTCTTGAACTCACAAGATAAACTAGGTCACAAGCATATGAAGTGGGTTGAATATCTACAAGCCTACACCTTCAAAATAAAATACAAGAAGGGGTTGAAAAATAAGGTAGAAAATGCCTAAAGTAGAAGATCTTTCACCATTCAACAGATCCAACTATAGAGCATGGGGATAGACAACTTCAAATACCTATATGGTGAAGACGAGGACTTTGCAGACATTTACAAGGTATGCCAAGAGTATAAAAATAATTTCCGTAGTCAATTCTCTGAGTATACTTTAATGAGTGGTCTATTGTTTAAAAGGAGTCAATTATGTGTCCATAGGTGATCTATTAGGAAGAATTTAATACAAGATAAACACAATGGTGCACTTAGTGACCATTTTGGTGTTAATAAAACTTAAGAATTAGTTCAAACATTCTATGTTTGGCCCAAGATGAATTTGGTTGTTAAGAGATATCTAGAAGGTTGTGTTATTTGTCAGAAGGCTAAAGGTACATCTACTAATGCAGGCCTATACCAACCTTTACCCATTCCAACCCGACCATGGGAGTGTCTAAGTATGGATTTTGTAGAAGGATTTCCCAAGACAAAGCAGGGAATGCATAGCATATGTTATTGTAGATAGATTTAGCAAGATGGCACACTTTGTACCCTGTAAGATAGAAAATGATGCATGTCAGATATATTTCCTATCCTTCAAGGAGGTATTCAGAATACATGGTTTTCCACTGAGCATAGTTTCTGACAAAGACACAAAGTTTATAAGTCATTTTTGGAAGACTCTCTAGCACAATTTGGGAACCAACTTGTCTTTTGGACCTGCATAACATCCTTAGTCTACTGGACAAATAGAGGTATTCAATAGGAGTCTTGAAAATCTCCTAAGGTGTCTTACTAAGGAGTATGGTCAAATTTGGGACCAACTCATTGGGAAAGTAGAATATGCCTACAATGACATAGTGATAGGACTATTGGTAAGAGTCAATTTAAAATAGTTTATGGTCTTTATCCAAGAGGCATATATTGTTGGGATTAATGGGAAGTAGTACTAAGAGGGGATGGGTGAATAAGTACCTCTAAATTTTTTTTATCCTTTAATCAATCAACCTTACTAATCAATTTCATGACCATTCAATCTGATCTAAACTATCTTGATGTGAGTTATATCAATTCATAACATTAATAAACATGTGAATCATTCATAGAAACATTCATGAAAATAATTGACACATAACACAAGATATGATATCACAGAAAACTCTTGTTAGGAAGTAAAGACTATGGTGGGGATGGTACCCACAAAAATTCACTATCAGCAGATTGGAAAGGGTCAGTTAAGGCTTACAATTTGATCACTTCTAATGATATACCCTGTTAGGAGTACGATGGAAACCTGTTAAAGTTCACTCTATTAAGACCTTTGGAAGCACTGTTAAGTGTGCACTCGGTTAAGAGATTTGATGTTGGAATGTTAAATCCACCTTGCTTGAAAGGATTTTTACACTTCGCTCCACTTGTTAGAATGATAGGAAATTACAAATTGACCTAGTAAATGTAATCTACTATTGCTACTACAGATCCAATTTAGTCTAAATGAAAAAAATTATCACCTAATTGTGATTGATTAATACCTCTAATTATAAGTTTCCTTTGTTCTTGGTTCTGCTAACCAAATCCTCTTTTTGTTGTTCTTTTTCCTAAAACTCTCAATTCAATCCATAGATGTGCTCATTTTGTTCTCCTCTCTCTTTTTTCTTCTTACACACATATTCTAATGAATGATTGCATCATGTATTTATATATGGATTGAATTCATTGATTTTTGATAAAAAAATAATGTTAACTCTAAGATCAAGTTTACAACTTATATCTAGATCTCCTAGTCTATGTGTTTTAAATCAGTTAGACTGATTAAAACACTTATATTAATTTTTCTTATCCCTTAAGAAATGGATTTAAAACAATTAAATATCCTATAAATAGAATACACTTTCTTTATCTAATCTGGAAGTCAGATCCACTTTTTGCGGGCTGCAACTGAATTTTTGGTTCTGTTTGTTAGTCATGCTTGACTATCCTTCTATTTTTTCTATCGATTGCACTATATCTGTCTTGTTGGTCTGCACTGTAACTTGAATTTTGTGTTCCACTATCAAGCTCCACTTTATCTTTCTACTTTGTGGCTTTCAGTTTACACACTAACTTGTGCCATCGGTTCTCTCTGTACTTAGTCATCTTTGGTGATCTCTTAACCTGATCTTCGGTTTTCTCTTTCCTGTCTTTCAATGTAGGCTTACCGAAAGTTTTGTTTGTATACTAATGACAAATTAATGTCATTAATCTCCCCCTTTGACATTAGTATAAAAAACTGACATGTGCAAAATACTAACAGAATGTTAAGTATATACAACATATGTAATCCTTAGTCATTTAATGACTCCCCCTGTGTATATGATGATATATCTATACATATGATATCTTTTCCGTCTACATATAATTTTCTCTTTATGAATATACATACACATATCTAGCATTTTCCTATCTGAATGAATGTACATAACATTTTCCCTTTTTATTTTCTACTTATATCATTTCCCCTTTTATTTGATATTAAGGGCAAAGGTCATTTACCTTATAGTTTATCAAAAATATGGGAATGTGAAGACTTCATGTCCTCCATCATTTTCACCCATTGCTCTTTGAGGTTTTCCAGAGCCATGTGCTCGCGTGTGATGTTTGAATGCATATCATAGATGTTGTATGTTATAGACATCTTGGGAGTTCCTATCATTTGCCTTGTAGAACTGATATGCTTTTGGAGAAGTGTAAGATTTGGCAGAAGTTGAGTTTGTAGCTCTGTTACTTCTTCCGTAAAATATGTTTCAGCTTTCCATAGCTCCTTCCTTAAACTTTTTACCTCAATTATCCTCTCATAATGCAGTTTGAATACATTGTTTCCATCTGTGGTTAAGCTACTAGCACTATTTGCTAGATCTGCATCTAGCTTTTCTATATTTTCACTATTTTCCTTAGTGAACTTCTTTATTGTGTTCATATTTTGAATCAACGTTATAGCCTCAGATATAATTGGGTCTAATTCAGATATGAATTCTGATAGCTTTACCTTATTTACTGCCACTTCTTGGTTGATGTTCTCTGTGAGCTTCTGTTGGTACTTCATTTCGACTCTCTCCTCAATTGCCTTCTCAAGATCAATGTTCTATGTTGTGATTACATCGATGAGAGTAGCTAGTTGATCAAGTATAGGCTTGTTTTGATCAATATCAACATTGGGTACAATTTTGATGCAGGAGCATCCTGGGTGTAAGGGCAATCTTGCAACACCCAAAAATATGTGTTTTTCTATTCAATAAGGGCTATTTTGTACAAAGTTGCTATTTTTGGAAACTTACTATTTTTAGTAAGTTGGTCATTTGAACTCAGAATGTTCTAATTTTCCAGGTGAAGGTTCATCTTATTCATATAAGAATGCCAGTTGAATTTCATTGCCAGATCATCTGTATTGGTGAAGTTATTAAGGATTTACTGTTGAGATTTTAGGGTGCAAAATCTTTGAGCTCAATTTTTAGGACTTTAGAGGCTCTGGATCGAGGCCAAACACCTGGCTGACTGGCACTTCGCAAGTCAAGCACTGTAGATCGTGATCTCCCCTTTCCGAAAAGTGGTTATAATAGCCAAAAGGAGCTACGGTTCAAAAGTTATGGCTTCCGGAAGTTGGGCTACCTAATCTCATTTTTTGTAAATATTTAAAGCCGACCCTTTTGTAATAAAAGTGAAAAATAATTAAATGCTAAGGGTAGTCGGCCTTAATGGCTAGATTTCTGGAACCTTCTTAGGTGGTGGAAATTGCCTATATAAAGAAGGCCCGTAGTGTTGTCTAGGGCATTTCTGGGTAGATCTGGGTAATAATTCGAGGCTTTGTCCTACAGAATATTGTAAGGGGAATGCCCATGTGGCTTTGCATATTGTAATTCTAAAAGTTTGTAATTCCACATTTGTGGAGATAATAAGAAGCCCATTTTCTATTCTTGCATATTGTTGTTGCTTCTCTGTTTCTGTTATGTGTTTGTGGCTTTAAGGGGAGCACCCTTCATCAAGTGGTATCAGAGCGAGAAGTTTTTGAGTGTGTAAACAGATCACCAAGTGTGAGACAGTTTGCACCAGGACCATGGTTAGGGTTTCAGCACGCATCGTGAAAATGCCTCCATGAAGGGAATGTGGCAGAAGAGCTGGCGTTGTGACACCTGAGGTTAGAGAGCTCTAGAGACAAGTGCGAGCATTGAAAGAAGAAATTCTCAGAGGAATGAATCTTAATGTTAGAAATGAAAGTGAGGATGAAGCCGAAGAAGGAAATGATGATCAAGAGGAAGTTGATGTTTTGAATCCAGAAGAAGAAAGGATTTTCCAAGCCATTTCCAAGATTGGGAAAAGACCTAAGATTGAGGTTCCTACATTTTCATGGAATCTTAACACAGAGGAGTTGATCGACTGGATCAACGAATGTGAAGAATATTTTGAGTATGAAGATATTGAGGATCCTGATCAGGTCAAGTTTCTGAAGGCTAGACTGAAGGGTCATGCAAAGATCTGGTGGTAGGAGATCCAATTGGAGTGAAATCGAAGAGGAAAGGATAAAATCACAAGATGGGATCGAATGGTAAATAAGTTGAAGTGATAGTTCATTCCTGTTGATTATGAGCTTGACCTACTAAATAAAATTCAAAGTTTGAATCAAGTAGGAAAATCTCTCAAATAGTATACAGAGGAGTTCTATCGAATCCTCATCCGAACAGGCCATGCAGAAGTTGATAAGGAGAAAGTTGCCTGTTACCTTAATGGGTTGAGGCCAAGCATTCAGGAGGAGTTGAATCTGGTTTGAATGAACAGTATTGAGGAGGCATACCAATTTGCCCTGAAAGTAGAGGAAAAGCTGAACAAGAAGTTTGAGAG